>JALJCO010006863.1:0-19897 GCA_023101725.1 Atherinomorus stipes
TGTAGCAAACAGGGAGCCAGTGAAGACTATGGGATCAAAATCATGCCAGAGACAATTTGTGTGTAAAAAAGATTTTTCATGTAAAATAATGTTTTGAAGTTGTATAAAACAAGTCGTGCTTGTTATGAACCCACAGAATCATTTTGTGGTTGTGTGAGAAACCTTTGTGTGCAGAAATATTATTTGCAAACATGTAGATCAGTTTCGTAGTTGTGTTTTATTTTTCTGTGTGTGTGAAAATTGAATTTGTACCTGTAAAAGTTTCGCCACACAAAAATATCTGTACGAGTGCGACACCTAGGGCTCGTGTGCGACACTGCACCTACGAGCTCACAAAACAGAAACTTACAACCACAAAACTTTTTTACGGATTGAAAGACAAGTCAAAATCGTGCCACTAACAGCCAATCAGGACACTGCATTCTGGCAAGCCAAACAGCCAATGATGTGGTGGATTGGTGATGACGTTTATTTTTGGGGACGAAGACGATACCGTTAGCAAAGGCTCTTGGCTGCTAGCAGTCAGAGCGCAGCGGGAGCTACATACTTGTAGCAAGAGGGAGGCTGTTCAATCCGAAGTCGGCCACTGATCTGATTACTAACAGGCCTGCTGGAGAAGGCGGCTACTGGCAGAAGAACTTGGCCGGTTATTTTGGTGTTGATCGCCGCAGCTTATTGAATCGTATATTGTACTGGACGTGCGTTAGCTTTGAAAAGGCTAACGACTAGCACATCTTGGCTGGTCCCACTGGAAGCTGGCAACCATTTAAAGCTGAGTCGTATAATGCTGTGGTTACCGTGTCAAAGCCCCCTTAAAAATAAAAAAGAAAGAAAGAAAAGCAAAATCGTGTTTTACTGGCAGGTTGTGCAGTAAGCTGCCACCACATAGCCTACTGTTTACTTGATTGCTGCAGTCGTAAAAAAAAGAAAGAAAAAGCGACGGCTGAAGTCTTCTATAAAAGGCATGTGCGGTTATCTGGTTAATAAGGAAAGTAATGTAAAATTCTTTGTGTTCCTGTCACTCATGTGAATAGCCAGAGCTACCTAGAACATTTTCAGTTTCAATGGGCTCGACTTCCAGGGAGTCCACATATCTGTGCCAGCCCGTCAAGATCAAATGCGATGTCGGTGTTAAAAACACGTTTGATGCCCAAAGTGGGACGCTGGGCCACATAAAATCAGACACAATAAGCTATAGAAAATCTTAAAGAACCACTTTCTAACTACCAGGCCGATCAGATTCTGATCATCATTGTTGACACATCATTTGTGAACATTCCTACATTATTTTACAGCCTAAATAAAAGGACTAAATTGTATATGACGCACGTTTATTTATTTTGCATATATTTTCAATTAACACGTTTGCTCTTTATTTCACATTACTGGTATGTAAGTTAAACGTTTTATTTACATTAGCCTACCAAACTTCTAATTTCTGATATTCACTCGTGTGTCTCTGGGATTCACTAATGACGCAGGGATTCCCCGACATCGACACAGTCACGGCTTTAAGCATTGTGACTTCCACAGACACTGGAGGCAGGGGATGGCTTCATCTAGCTATTTGCATGAAGCCCTGGTGCTTCCATAAAAATTACGCACAAGGCTCGGCTGCGTTTCTCTTTTATTAAGGCGCGTTATAGCGCACCTGATGCGGGACAAACTGTTTCATAACAGCACACTTAACTTAACGCCCACAAGCTTTGTGTAGGGATAAAAAAATGCTTGCTACCCAGCCCTCCTCTCTTTCCCGTGTGACAGTGACAGCTCAATGCATGTCACTGATTACCACCACGTCACCCATGCCAGACGTCACCATGACAACCAAAATTAAAATAATCAAGCATCACCTTCAGAATGCAGAGGATTGTTCTACATGATCAATGTTGGAACAATGTTGAAACCCAGAAGCGCGCAGTGGTCTGCTGTTGACGCATCACACAGAAAAACCATACCGGCATAAGTTGATGGACCACGACGCACGCACGCGCACGTGGTGTCAATCGGGCTTAAAGGCTTTACAGATATCATAAACTTCATAAATAATGAGGACGTGTTTTTTGGTGGATGCGTTTCACCACACTGTTCCAGGCTCCTGCAGGTGACGGTTCTCCTGAAGCTGGTGACGTCAGTTTGGAGAAGCAGAGGATTTTTTTTTTCTTCAAATAGGCTGTTATTAAAATACGGGAAATTTACAGAGTCCCGAGAGAGAGACAGGAGAGCAGGACAGGTTGGCGGAGGACGTCTGATCCCCCTGGCTGGGGGCTCAGGGGATGGTGGCGGTGGAGAAACATGGCTCGGGAGTCGGAGGACGGTTGTGGACCCCAAGAGGAGGCTCAGTGCGGCCGCCACGGACCGGGATGGATCCACAGCCAGTGAAGGCGCCAGCCATCACAAGCGCCTTTTTGCATTTTAGTTCTTTTATTTTATTACTTTTATTTGAACATTTATTGAGCCTATTTTTCCACTTATATTACTTTAGTACCATGTTTATTTCTTGAATAAAGTTCTTATTGTTTTTATTCAGTACTACCTGCTGGCGATGGCTTCCCTTTCTTGAAATAATGTTGATTTTTGGTTTATGTTAAATCTATCATGAATCGACCTCTTGCTTTTCAAAGTTGAAAAAAGACATTAAAACAACATTGTATTATAGTAACATTTATCATTGAATAAAAAAAAAATCTGTTTAATGAACAAAGTAAACTAAAAATTAGATAACCTATCTGAGATTCCAGCTGACATGTTAGACGCTGGATAATTGATCAGTTGTTTATGTTTACTGATCAGTTGTGAATGAATGAGACACAATCATGTGAACTCCAGCTTTATCAATGTCTGGAAAAAAATAAAAACAACCTTAGTTGCATTTCAATGACAAAGAAATGGATAAAGAAAATATCTGTGGCTAAAACTGAACATACCTGACAAACTGCTTTTCTCAAACAGTGAAGTTATCCATACAAGGCAGTTTACCTGTCAACTTGGCATTTACACGTCCTCCTTTACCAGTTAAAATATTAATAAATGGGCAAATAAAAGCCCCTTGTTGAACGCCTGGTAAGAGGTATCATGCCCGTTTAAGCACTTACACAGCTTAGCCTCAGTCTTTCATCACAACACAACTCATCCCCCAACATTCATGTACATGCACAATCCAGTGGGACTATCCGAGATGTGCTAGTCGTTAGCCTCTCCAAAGCTAACGCACGTTCAGCAAGACGGATGATCCAATAAGCTGCGGCGATCAACACCAAAATAACCGGCCAAGTTCTTCTGCCAGTAGCCGCCTTCTCCAGCAGGCCTGTTAGTAATCAGATCAGTGGCCGACTTCGGATTGAACAGCCTCTTGCTCCAAGTATGTAGCTCCCGCTGCGCTCTGACTGCTAGCAGCCAAGAGCCTTTGCTAACGGTATCGTCTTTGTCCCCAAAAATAAACGTCATCACCAATCCACCACATCATTGGCTGTTTGGCTTGCCAGAATGGAGTGTCCTGATTGGCTGTTAGTGGCACGACTTTGACTTGTCTTCAATCCGTAAAAAAGTTTTGTGGTTGTAGGTTTCTGTTTTGTGAGCTCGTAGGTGCAGTGTCGCACACGAGCCCTAGGTGTCGCACTCGTACAGATATTTTTGTGTGGCGAAACTTTTACAGGTACAAATTCAATTTTCACACACACAGAACAATAAAACACAACTACGAAACTGATCTACATGTTTGCAAATAATATTTCTGCACACAAAGGTTTCTCACACAACCACAAAATGATTCTGTGGGTTCATAACTTTTTTTACAAGCACGACTTGTTTTATACAACTTCAAAACATTATTTTACATGAAAAATCTTTTTCACACACAAATTGTCTCTGGCATGATTTTGATCCCATAGAAGACCGGCTAGGACTGGCTCGTAGTTTCTAGTACTTCTTTTCTCATTCCTGGGCTGCTAACTTCTGCTTTCACTGACAGTAATGTGGTTTTCTTTCAGAAGGAGATATTTCCATTTCCTACTGTCTTCCAGGTGAATTTACTCTGACAGTTACACACATCTTGATTCTGACATTTCTGTAGTAATTTCACATCTCATCTTTCTGTAAGCCCTGTAGTTGTGAAGATGTATTTTATTTAAGTCTGTCATTTCCAACAGGAGGCAGAAAGATAGAGCTTATCAAAAAAAGGTTGATAACCAGTCATTACACATTTTAACACATATCATATTGGGGATGATCATGAAATCTTTCCAGAACAAATAAAAGCTAAATGCATCTTAACTTTTGCTGTCCTGAAACGTCTGAGAGCAGAAGAGGCTATCTGGAATCAGGTGAAGCTGAGGACAGAATCTCAGGTGTGTTTGTGCATCTTTATCTGAGAAATAACAACAAACGTGTGTGTCTGAGTGTTTTTATGAATTAGAAACTGAAGAAGATGAACAGAGCTGGGTGTGTTTACGTGTGTGTGTGAGAGCTGACGCGTCAGGACCTACGGAGTGTGAAATGGAGCACGGAGGTTCAGGCTTCAGCTGCAACACAGGCACACACACAGCCCTCTCTCCACCTTTATTTCCCTTTCTTCCTCTCTTTCCCACGTCCCCGTTCCTGCGCCGTCCTCCCTCTTTTCTCCACTGTTTCCACTTCCTCCGTATCTCTCTGTCACCGCTTTATTCGGTGGCTTTATCTCTCCGGATAAAGCTCTCCCTGCCGTGGAGTTTGTTTTTCCCTGCTCTGCCTTTATCTTCCTTTTGGATGCCGTGTATGTGCAGCAGCACGGAGAGAGGCAGCATCCCCATGTCAGGCCAATGATGGATTAGAATACTAAAATACTGGAGAAAGAAAACAGACACACTAGACGCTCAAATCTGACATGGTGTGTGTCTGTGTGTGTGTGAGAGAGAGAGAGAGTGAGTAAATCTAGTACTCACTAATAGAACAATAAAACCGAGCATTTCTCACCAAACACACACACATCCCCGGTTCCCTGCCTCACCCTGGAGGCTTTCTCTCCGTCTCTTGGAGTTGATTTAACGCTTGACTTCTCTGCTTGTTTATTTCTCTCCATATTCATGTAAATCACCAGTGTCCACTACCTCTCTCTCTCCTCCCCTCCATCCATCCCTCTTGTCTTCCTGCCCTCGCCACAAACAGCCGAGGCCACAATTAAAAGGAACAACGGGACTCGATGAGAAGCCGCTGCTCCGGCCGTGTCCATCAGACGTCTGGCCTCCCCCCACTGATCTCAATTAACCCCCCTGCATGCTGGAGGAAGGTGGAGGGGTGACCCAGCTGTCTCACTATGGTAGGGGTGTCCAGCATACGGCCCGGGGTCCAGATCTGACCTGCCAGATAGTTCAGTCTGGTCCGCGGGACGAACTGGGTAAACGGGACATTAACTGTAATGTTTTCACTTATTTTTCTTTTCTGTCTTTCTTCCTTAACAGATCTGACTGCATCTTGAGTTACGAGCTGAGTCAGCTCATGTGGTCAGGATAACTGCGCTCATAGGGCCGGATTTATCAAAGGTCTGCGTGTATAAAAACATGAGCTATCTCATTGCACACGCAAAAAAATGTACAAACTGATCTACTAACAGCGTGTAAAAAGGGTCTTTCATACGTGCTAAATAGCACTTTCTATCCATTTAGTACTTATGCTGCAATGAATATGCAATATGGGGCATTTACATGCAATTGTGCATGATGGGAGGAGAAAATGTAAATATATTAATTAAGCACTCGCAAAGTGATTTATCAACCGTGAGACGCATTGCCTTGCTGTTTTTTTTTGCGTGTATTTTAGTACGTCTGAAAAGCAGGTGCAAAATTGCAGCTTTGCGTATAACAGGCTTCAGCTTCTGAGAAGGACGGTTCTGGACACGCACATCTGATTCAAAATCATTTGTCATGAGCAGTGAGGGCAACGTATTTAGTTCTTGTAGTTGAATTCAATAATAATGGACACAGCGAACACCACTATTTACCACAAACTTTATTTCTTCTGTGGTCTCTCCTGCATTTCAAGTGTCTCTTCTCTTCCTCAGTATTGATGCATCCAGGCCGTTTTGCTGTGTAAACACTGATAACCAGCGGCGGTATCGCGACTTTCCCTTCCGTAGACGCCGTGCGGTTTTGTTTGCAAGAGCTGCCATGCATGCACTGGGGGAGGATGCTCCTCAACGCTGTTAGTGGCTGATTGGAAACCGTAACTTCTGTAGAATGAACTCCACTGGCCGAAAAGAGCGTTACGACAGCATTAGAAAATTAACTAAAAAGGTCTGGATTCATGCATATGTGCAATCAATGAGTAATTTCTTTTCATGAAATTACCTTTTCTTTAACCACATACTACACATTGCACCATTATTTATGGCATCATTACATTTGCAGGAAGTTATACAATTTCCCACAAATGTAATTTATCTCTGCAAACGTAACAGTTGTTACATTTGTGGGAAATGTATTACGTTTGCAGGATTATTACATTAAAAGCTGCATCTTTTTGTTACGTTTGTGTTTTATTACGTTTGTGGGCGTAACAGGTGCTATACAAATAAAGTTTCTTTTTCTAATCCTTACAATATCTTGTTCAACACTGTGTATTGTAAATGGTGATCAACAGTTTTCATTGGGCACATAATGCACCACACAACAAAGTATTGTGCTGTACGCTAGTCTGGACCAGAACCTGACCCAATAATCCAAGACTCAGTAATTCCATAAGAAGTAAGGAATATATTCAACTATTTCAGAAGTGGTAAACATATGGTTCCACAAGAATAAGGATTCATTTTCCATCAGACTATTGCCAGGGTCAGACAACAGCTCACAAAGTTTGATTTTGATGCATTCAGTGCCTTTAAGTAGTGGTTTGGTTAATGTTTCACTTTTAAAGGACCACACCGCAGTACATCCTATCAGATGTGCCGTACTGTGGCCTTAGTTCTGTTTGATTTCATTTTAGCTTGTTTGCTCATGTTGGCTCTGTAAATGAAATCTAATTATAGTTTAATAACGTAGACATAGATTTAAACAAATATATCTACAATTAATCAGCTTTAAGTACACATAGATGTTAACTGCACAACAACTCAAAAAGATTAAACCTACCTTAGTGAAATCTGAGGGGTTACTTATTTTAAAAGCTAATATAAACAGGGCAAATGCCTCTAAAAAACACTAATATTAGAATTGAATAAAATGATAGTTTACTAGGATGTGTTACACTAATGCAGAAATGAAGAATAAATAACACTCCAAACGTGCATACATCATATTTCTCCAGTTGTAAACCTCCCGTAGTGAGATGCCCAGGGCACAGAGGTAACATACAGTATCATATATGCTGATATTTACATGATAGAAGCCATAAAGGCACGTTAGCATTTATCTGACATCATCTGACACAATATAATTCTGAATCTGAATCTCGTTATCTAGCTACTTCAACCCCAGCACTTTTTTTTTTTTTTTTTACTTGGTCATAAGCAGATGGACAGTAAAATGGTATAGTCCGTTTCAGGGGTGTCTGATTTTATTACAGGCACCTTTCTGGCCTGAAAATGGAATATACTGTTTATTTTAACATTTATGATTGCAGATAAGAAAGATACAAGTCCCTTTTAGGGAGGATAGTCTTAATGGACCCTTTGCATAATTTATGCATATGTCACTCGCGCATGCTCATACTGGTCATGATGTCACAGCAGTTTGGCTGTCCATTGAAACAGAACTGGTTTCTTTATCAAGTTCATCACAACAATGCCAGACACTTTTTGCATTTTTGACTGCTTTAATGGACGAGGGGAGAACTCTCCTAGACGGGGAATAAGTTTTTTCTGGTTTCCTTGAAGAAACATCAGCGATTGCTTGAATTTGTGCAGTCACCATGTAAAACTTGACACCTTCACCACAACACCTGCTCTGCAGCCCAAAGCTGTGGAATATACATTATATTTCCAAATGTATTCGCACACCCATCCAAATTATGGGAATCAGGTGTTCCAATTACTTCCATGGCCACAGGATAAAATATATCCTGTATAAAATAAAGCAGCTAGGCATGCAGACTGTTTTTACAAACATTTGTGAAAGAATGGGTGGCTTACAGGAACTCAGTGAATTCCAGCATGGAACTGTGATAGGATGCCACCTGTGCAACAAATCCAGTCATAAAATTTCCTCGCTCCTAAATATTCCACAGACAACTGTCAGCTGTATTATAAGAAAATGGAAGTTTGGGAACGACAGCAACTCAGCCACAAAGAAGTAGACCACGTAAACGTAAATGTGAGAAGGTCGCCAACTTTCTGCAGTAAGTCACTACAGACCTCCAAACTTCATGTGGCCTTCAGATCAGCTCAAGAACAGTGACAGAGAGGTTCATGGAATGGGTTTCCATGGCGATCAGCTGCATCCATCCATACATCACCAAGTGCAATGCAAAGTGTGGGATGCAGTGGTGTAAAGCAGCCGCCACTGGACTCTAGAACATCAACCATCTGGCAATCTGATGGACGAGTCTGGGGTTGGCAGTTGCCAGGACAATGGTAATTGTTTAACTGTATTGTGCCAAATGTAAAGTTTGGTGGAGGAGGGATTATGGTGTGGGGTTATTTTTCAGGAGCTGGGCTTGCCCCCTTTAGTTCCAGTGAAAGGACTCTGAATGCTTGAGCATACAGAGACATTTTGGACAATTCCATGCTCCCAACTTTGTGGGAACAGTTTGGAGCTGGCTCCTTCCTCTTCCAACATGACTGTGCACCAGTGCACAAAGCAGGTCCATAAAGACATGGATGCAGAGTCTGGTGTGGAGGAACTGGACTGTCCTGACCTGAAACCCACAGAACACCTTTGGGATGAATTAGAGCGGAGACTGAGAGCCAGGCCTTCTGGTCCAACATCAGTGTGACCTTACAAATGCTTCTGGAAGAATGGTCAGAAATCCCCATAAACACACTCCTACACCTTGTGGACAGCCTTCCCACAAGAGTTGAAGCTGTTCCAGCTGCAAAGGTGGACCAGCGTCACATTGAACCCTATGGATTAGGAATGGGATGTCACTTAAAGGGGAAGTTCAGGATTTTTGACATAGGGCCTCATTTTCGAGTGAGCCAGGGTCCTACTTACCAGACAGTTTCATCTTATTTCATCTCATATTCTTGTTACCGGTGGTCCCTGATGCTAATGCTAGCATAAGTCAATAGGAATCTGCTAGCCTGTCATTAATAACAATCGTATCCACTCCACAGAAGACCCGAGGCAAATCAGTTATAACACAAGACTATCTGTGTAAATGCTGTGTCAACAAAAAAATGTTACAAATAAAACTGGCGTGACCAAAAGAAAAATGGCGGATGTCCCTTCAATCTTTGGTAGAAATTTATATTTTTTAAGATAGATTGTGGCTTCAGCTTTATTTTGATAACTTTTCTAGCGATAAATACAGACTTTTTTTCATAATATACATTCATTTTATCTAAATGATCCATAGTTTGTTACTTATTACCTGTTGACGTACAATCTTTCAGGCTTTGTGGTTGTTGCTACGGTGGTTGCTAAGGACACTATTTACTATGAAGCAAAAGAAAGAGATAAATAGGACATTTGTGGTGTTGTGCTGGCTGGCAATAACTTTTGTATGTTACATACAGTATTTGCACATTCCTCAGTGAACATAAATAAACTGAATTCAAATAGGCTTCATAATAAATGTACACTGTCGTATCATAATCAGATGTTTTTTTCAGGCTTTTATGGCCTTTATATCAAAGGATGAGAGTAGAGGAAAAGGCAGCAGAGAGTGGGGGATGCTGCTGGTCACAGGCCAAGAATCGTACCTAGACCGGCTGCATGAAGGAACTGCAGCCTCTGATTACTGCAGCAGCTTCCCAACCAGTTGAGCTAGATGCTGCCTCGTGTTTGAACCAATTGTGAAACATCTTTCTTCTGTCGACTTCCTTCTCTTTAGTTGGACTCGCCATCTTTTCTCCTCCTGCTGCCGCCAGGGGAGCGTGTGACATATGCTCTGAGAGCGTAATTTCAGGTGTGCACAAACGACCCTATAGTACGTATGACTTTGGAGGACAGGTAGGTTTCTTCACGGGAAACCAATAAAAACGTATTCCTCGTCTAGAAAATAAATTATCTTATATCTACCTAAAATAAAATTGTTAAATAGATTTAAAAAAAAAAAAAATATGTGAAGGCAAAATGTTGAAACTTCACTTATTTTTCTCCGGTTAATCATAAGGTTTACTGAAAGATATTTAAATAAACATCAACATCTTGATCATATACACGTGCATCTTTGTAGTAAAACAAAGAGAAAATTGAGATTTTTTTTTTTCAAAGGTTATTATGCTTTTTTTCTTTTTTTTGCTGGTGCAGCCCACTAGATCAAACTGCGCTGTATGTGGTCCCTGGACTAAAATGAGTTTGACACCCTTCTGCTGGAGCAACTCTGAGGTCAGAGAAAATTCTACAATCTGCTTACGATCCAGTCCAATCACAGCCTTAGGAGAAACCAACGCTGTCCAACCCAGAGCAGCTCAAGCCAACCCATGTGGAAGTGATTATAATGTGGATGTTATGTGCTGCAGTGATACTTGGCATCTACTGCAGGCCCAGACTTCATCATTCCCAACAAAGAGACATTAAGGCCAGCACAGCTGGGGGAAATGTCTCCTCAGTGCCTGCAGCGCCCGTTTCTGAAGTGAGACATGTACAGCAGCGCTGCTTTCACATGGCTGCAGGCATGAAGCGAAGGAGAGGCACAGCGCTGACAGCTTAAGTGTACTTGCCACATTCAGGAGGCTGCAATAGATTTCAATGCAGAAAACAAACTGGTGGGATTTAGCTTCCCGAACTGAATAAGTCAGCAGGCTTTCAGACGTTTAACATTGTACCCTCCACACACACATGTTCAAAGGCTTGTTAGCAATGGCAGGAAAAAATGGAAAATACTGCTAAAATAAGTGGTTTTTTTTTTTACAATTCAATGCCAGCAAATTATTTAAAAACATTCTGCACAACAGCAGCAGATGAGCTGCAAGACTGTAAAGATACCTGATGGATCAGCTGATCAGTTGGTGAGGTCAGCTGGAAACATGCAGGTTAAACTACCCTGCAAAGAAAGAAACACATCTGTAAAACAAGATGCAGGAAGGCAGCCGATCTGCGTCGCAGCAAACGGACAAAACTATACGCTGAATCCACGACTCCTCCACAAACCACGCAGAAAAATGGCCAGCATGGTTATCTGGCTTTCCGTTTATCCACACACAGCTAAGTGAAAGAGTTTAGTTATCTCCACTCTCGTTTACTCATTTTATCAGGAGGTTTAATTGTGATAAACATGTTTGTAGGGCAGCAGCCACAGACTGAAGCAGGCATGTCTGCTACAAGCCTGAAAAAAGACAAACTCAGAAGCTAATCCAGTTAGCTTCAGAACCATAGTTGCACTGCACTATTTGGATGGTTTTTAGCCTCTCCATGCTAACATGTAGCCTCTTCATGCTTGCAAGGAGTCTCTCGATGCTAACAGCCTCTTCCTGCTAATCTCTAGCTGAGTATTTAACCCAATGGGTTGCCTGCTTAGAAATGCTAGCTGTTAGCCCGTTCATGCTAATGATAGTTGAGACAAAACAAACTTGAACAGCTGCATACAAAGAGTTACGTCACAGTTAAAATAAGTAACCGCTGTTAGTCTGTCAGCCGACCTGATTGCACAAAAATATGTGACATGTGCATGAACAGTCTCATCTACTTTTAAGGGGGTAAAAGTGAGATTTGAGATATTAAAAAAGTGCTCCACAGTGCTCAGCATGATGGTGAGTAGGGGGGGGGGGCAATATCGTATCGTTTGCGATAATACCGGTAGTTTTTTTGACACCGGTAGAAAATGTAATACGGTGATAACACATGATCACACATTTTCGGCCTGATGACGTCATTCAATCACACCTCAACTCTGCAGCATCTGTTTCCCATCATTGACTCAGTCGTGACGGCGATATTGTTTGTGCCACACAATCCCAGGAAATAAATCATTTTACATGGACATCAAAATTTGTTAACTGAAGCTGCATTGCTGCCTCACAGGAAGGATAAGCTGTCAGAAATCTGCGCTGCACGTGAACGCAGCGGCGACAGGGAGAGAGGAAGAACCCACAGGCAGGTAAACGTCTCCAGCATCTGACAAGCTGATGACGTGTGGAGTCCAGGAGGACCGACATCTGTGTGTTCTGAAGAATCACAGAACACCCGGTACTCCAGGGTGGCCAGTGGCCGACTGGGTCTGGCTCAGTTCCAGCAGCATTGCGGGTTTGTCACGACCTTTGCGGCACATCAACTCTCACCAGCCTTTAACGTGACGTTTGAGATGCGGAGCGTCCGTGAGTGCGGGGATCCACGAGAAAACAGATGGAGAACTGACGGATGAAGCTACTAAATGCTGCTAAATGTTTAGCTACAAGGCAGCTAGCAGCACCCCTGCAGCACAAGTTCATGTTAATGTTAAGCGTCTAAGAAGTGAGTGGAGCTGCATGTGAAGATGATGGACAGAGATGATGGTGGACGTTCCACATACATGAATGGTTAGTAAGATAAAGGAGGAAATAGAACTAGCTTACTTGCGTGGGCTGATGTTTGTAAATGTCAAGTTGCATTTTACATATATAACCAGTTTGTGTTGCTCAGTATGTAAAAAATTAAATGAAATGATCATTAAAGTAGTTAAAAATGGCAAAACTTGAAGCATTTTATCTGTAAAATGCCACATGCAGCAGTAATATTAACACATATGTGTAATAATGTTAATAAACCATGGAACTGTAGAGGCTTTATTAAAAGCGGGTATGAGTGAAAGGATTTTACAGAAGCTCTGACTTCTCTATAAGACATCAATATCGTCTGTGATATCGTCATTGAGGTATTTTGGAAACTATATCGTGATATCATTTTTTGGCAATATCGCTCACCCCTAATGGTGAGTAGAAAATGAGGGGACATCATTCTGTGGGTGTACTATTCCTTTAAGTCAATGTTGAAGCTTTTTGTGTCCCCAGACATGACCTTTTCTGCTTCAAGTTACGTGCTGCTGACACGTAAAACAACGTGCAATGTAAAATCAGCAAGTCCTCCATAAAAATCACACCTATATTAGGTTGTTTGTGCACAAAAATATGGACTATATTCGTTTTTTTTGGTCTACTCAGTTTATATATGTGATCCATAGTTTTTTCATTTTGATGTAGCCAACATTCTTTTCGGTTTTTTGGCTGCTTGCTGCCTGGGGAAACCTGGAATTGATCTCCTGAACTTCTGGATGATGGACAACTGGTCTGTGTCCAAGTCTATTCCTGGAGAGCTGCTATCATGGGATGGGACTGCAAGTGACATCAAGGGACAGCAGGAAAACCTGAAACAATGTCTACTGTACCGTGTTCATTGTCTACGGTGTACATGTACTGTATTCATGTGTCATGTACTGTAATTAAAAATAAAACTGCACTTGGAGTAATCTGATTTGGTTCGGTTAGCAGTACGTTGGCTGTCAATCATTTGCCCAGAGGCCGCTTTTTGTCCATTTTAGTATTTTCAGGGAGTGACAACACACACAACGCGGCGAAGATGGCAACGGTGGAAACGTCCAACTGGGCTCTTCAGACACCAACGGGCAACGTAGTGGAAGATCGCCCCCCCTTTTTTTTACAGTCTCTGCTTCAAACTCACATTTCCCCCAAGTTGCTCCACTCGTTTTCCTTTGTTGCCCGTGCTTTCTAAGCTGCAGGGTGGGGAGTGAAGCATAGCTTATTCCAACCTGCAGTGTCCGGCTGTTGTTATGGGATATTTGAAAGAATGCCCTGCAACATTATATCATGTTCAACTCTTTTTTGTCCCCAAGGCCATAAAGACTAAATGTCTTGATGTAATGTGAGTCGTCACTCCTGCAGCAGCAACTGCTCTTTATCTGCTTTCCGTAATGGCCGTATTTATTTTTGTGGGCGAGCCGGGTTCCTGTCAGCATGATGCAGCGTTGCTTTTCATCCTCCTGTCATTCACACGGAGCGTCGCCTTCGTCTGGAAACAGTAAACTGGACCTTTATCTTTTATCATCAGGCTGTTGTGACCTGAATTGTGATGAAATAATCCAGGAGGCCGTTTTCTGGCTTCGTACGTGTGGAGTCATCCTCCAGCCGCGGTGTTTGCAGCTTTACCATCAGGTGCGCTGGAGTCTCTGACTGACAGCGTCTTTGTCTGGGGGGTGTGTTCGCTCAGAAAAGCCTCGGAAATTGTTTCGGGGTAACAGCGAACAGCAGTGGCTGAGCAGGAAGAAAGAGAGGTTAAAGAACAGCGCAGCCTTCATCCTTTCATTCCCTCTGGACTGTATTCCCTCTGTGATTCACAAAGCAAATCTTTTCTTCTGACCGTCACTCCTTTCTACCTCTGCTGCCTTTTCTTCCCTTCTCTATCTATTTATCCCTTTTCCTTTTTCCCTCGTCACTGTTTCCATTTTAGTTCCATCTTCCTTCTTCCTCTTTCGCTCCTCCATTCCTCTCACCGTGCTTTAACAGTTTCCTGTTCTATAGTCTTCACCTTCCTCGTATCACTTCTCCCTCTCTTTTTCCTTCCTTCCTCTTCTTCTCACACTCCTTGATCCTCTTGTCCCCTCTTCTTTGCCTCTTCTCGTTTCATTTTCTCATTTAATTATGATTTCTTTCTGCTCCAAAATGTTTCCATTTCCCTCTCCAGCCCCGTCTGTTTTATCTGGATGGAGTTGAATGTAATTAATTATAATCCACATTAGTCCAGTTAATTATGAATGTTTTCATAAAGATATAGACCTCCATCATCGGCTGCACCAGTGGATAGTGGAGAGAAAAACCTCCATCAGAACCAGAATCAAGAATGAAAACCTCCATCAGAACCAGAACCAGGAAGGAAAACCTCCATCAGAACCAGAACCAGGAAGGAAAACCTCTATCTGGACCAGAACCAGGAAGGAAAACCTCCATCAGAACCAGAACCAGGAAGGAAAACCTCCATCAGGACCAGAACCAGGAAGGAAAACATCCATCAGAACCAGGACCAGGAAGGAAAACCTCCATCAGAACCACAATCAAGAAGGAAAACCTCCATCAGAACCAGAACCAGAAAGGAAAACCTCCATCAGAACCACAATCAAGAAGAAAACCTCCATCAGAACCAGGACCAGGAAGGAAAACCTCCATCAGAACCACAATCAAGAAGGAAAACCTCCATCAGAACCAGAACCAGGAAGGAAAACCTCCATCAGAACCAGAACCAGGAAGGAAAACCTCTATCTGACCAGAACCAGGAAGGAAAACCTCCATCAGAACCAGAACCAGGAAGGAAAACCTCCATCAGGACCAGAACCAGGAAGGAAAACATCCATCAGAACCAGGACCAGGAAGGAAAACCTCCATCAGAACTCACAATCAAGGAGGAAAACCTCCATCAGAACCAGAACCAGAAAGGAAAACCTCCATCAGAACCACAATCAAGAAGGAAAACCTCCATCAGAACCAGGACCAGGAAGGAAAACCTCCATCAGAACCACAATCAAGAAGGAAAACCTCCATCAGAACCAGAACCAGAAAGGAAAACCTCCCATCAGAACCACAATCAAGAAGGAAAACCTCCATCAGAACCAGGACCAGGAAGGAAAACCTCCATCAGGACCAGGACCAGGAAGGAAAACATCCATCAGAACCAGGACCAGGAAGGAAAACCTCCATCAGAACCACAATCAAGAAGGAAAACCTCCATCAGAACCAGAACCAGAAAGGAAAACCTCCATCAGAACCACAATCAAGAAGGAAAACCTCCATCAGAACCACAATCAAGAAGGAAAATCTCCATCAGAACCAGAACCAGAAAGGAAAACCTCCATCAGAACCAGGATCAGGAAGGAAAACCTCCATCAGAACCACAATCAAGAAGGAAAACCTCCTTCAGGACCAGAAGCAGGAAGGAAAACCTTCATCAGAACCAGAACCAGGAAGGAAAACCTCCATCAGGACCAGAAACAGGAAAGAAAACCTCCATCTGGACCAGAACCAGGAAAGAAAACTCCATCAGGACCAGAACCACAAAGAAAAACCTCCATCAGAACCAGAACCAGGAAGGAAAACCTCCATCAGAACCAGGACCAGGAAGGAAAACCTCCATCAGGACCAGAATCAAGAAGGGAAAACCTCCATCAGGACCAGAAGCAGGAAGGAAAACCTCCATCAGAACCAGAACCAGGAAGGAAAACCTCCATCAGAACCAGAACCAGGAAGGAAAACCTCAATTAGAACAAGAATCAAGAAGGAAAACCTCCATTAGGACCAGAACCAGGAAAGAAAACCTCCATCAGGACCAGAACCAGGAAGGAAAACCTCCATCAGGACCAGGACCAGGAAAGAAAACCTCCATCAGGACCAGAACCAGGAAGGAAAACCTCCATCAGGACCAGAACCAGGAAGGAAAACCTCCATCAGGACCAGAACCAAGAAAGAAAACCTCCATCAGGACCAGAACCACGAAGGAAAACCTCTATCTGGACCAGAACCACGAAGGAAAACCTCCATCAGAACCAGAACCAGGGCAGAAAAACTCCATCAGAACCAGAACCAAGAAAAAAAAAAACCTCCATCTGGACCAGAAATAGGAAGGAAAACCTCCATCAGAACCAGAACCAGGAAGGAAAACCTCCACCAGAACCAGGACCATGAAGAAAACCTCCATTAGAACGAGAACCAGGAAGGAAAACCTCCATCAGAACCAGAACCAAGAAAAAAAATACCTCCATCTGGACCAGAAACAGGAAGGAAAACCTCCATCAGGACCAGAAGCAGGAAGGAAAACCTCCATCAGGACCAGAATCAAGAAAGAAAACCTCCATCAGGACCAGAACCAGGTAGGAAACCTCCATCAGAACCACAATCAAGAAGGAAAACCTCCATCAGAACCAGAACCAAGAGAAAAAAAAAACCTCCATCTGGACCAGAAATAGGAAGGAAAACCTCCATCAGAACCAGAACCAGGAAGGAAAACCTCCACCAGAACCAGGACCATGAAGAAAAACCTCATTAGAACCAGAACCAGGAAGGAAAACCTCCATCAGAACCAGAACCAGGAAGGAAAACCTCTATCTGGACCAGAACCAGGAAGGAAAACCTCCATCAGAACCAGAACCAGGAAGGAAAACCTCCATCAGGACCAGAACCAGGAAGGAAAACATCCATCAGAACCAGGACCAGGAAGGAAAACCTCCATCAGAACCACAATCAAGAAGGAAAACCTCCATCAGAACCAGAACCAGAAAGGAAAACCTCCATCAGAACCACAATCAAGAAGGAAAACCTCCATCAGAACCAGGACCAGGAAGGAAAACCTCCATCAGAACCACAATCAAGAAGGAAACCTCCATCAGAACCAGAACCAGGAAGGAAAACCTCCATCAGAACCAGAACCAGGAAGGAAAACCTCTATCTGGACCAGAACCAGGAAGGAAAACCTCCATCAGAACCAGAACCAGGAAGGAAAACCTCCATCAGGACCAGAACCAGGAAGGAAAACATCCATCAGAACCAGGACCAGGAAGGAAAACCTCCATCAGAACCACAATCAAGGAGGAAAAACCTCCATCAGAACCAGAACCAGAAAGGAAAACCTCCATCAGAACCACAATCAAGAAGGAAAACCTCCATCAGAACCAGGACCAGGAAGGAAAACCTCCATCAGAACCACAATCAAGAAGGAAAACCTCCATCAGAACCAGAACCAGAAAGGAAAACCTCCATCAGAACCACAATCAAGAAGGAAAACCTCCCATCAGAACCAGGACCAGGAAGGAAAACCTCCATCAGGACCAGGACCAGGAAGGAGAAACATCCATCAGAACCAGGACCAGGAAGGAAACCTCCATCAGAACCACAATCAAGAAGGAAAACCTCCATCAGAACCAGAACCAGAAAGGAAAACCTCCATCAGAACCACAATCAAGAAGGAAAACCTCCATCAGAACCACAATCAAGAAGGAAAATCTCCATCAGAACCAGAAAGGAAAACCTCCATCAGAACCAGGATCAGGAAGGAAAACCTCCATCAGAACCACAATCAAGAAGGAAAACCTCCTTCAGGACCAGAAGCAGGAAGGAAAACCTTCATCAGAACCAGAACCAGGAAGGAAAACCTCCATCAGACCAGAAACAGGAAAGAAAACCTCCATCTGACCAGAACCAGGAAAGAAAAACTCCATCAGGACCAGAACCACAAAGGAAAACCTCCATCAGGACCAGAACCAGGAAGGAAAGCCTCCATCAGAACCAGGACCAGGAAGGAAAACCTCCATCAGGACCAGAACCAGGAAGGAAACCTCCATCAGAACCACAATCAAGAAGAAAAACCTCCATCAGAACCAGAACCAGGAAGGAAAACCTCCATCAGAACCAGGACCAGGAAGGAAAACCTCCATCAGGACCAGAATCAAGAAGGGAAAACCTCCATCAGGACCAGAAGCAGGAAGGAAAACCTCCATCAGAACCAGAACCAGGAAGGAAAACCTCCACCAGAACCAGAACCAGGAAGGAAAACCTCCATCAGGACCAGAACCAAGAAAGAAAACCTCCATCAGGACCAGAACCACGAAGGAAAACTCTATCTGGACCAGAACCTCGAAGGAAAACCTCCATCAGAACCAGAACCAGGGCAGAAAAAAAACTCCATCAGAACCAGAACCAAGAAAAAAAAAACTCAATCTGGACCAGAAACAGGAAGGAAACCCTCCATCAGAACCAGAACCAGGAAGGAAAACCTCCATCAGAACCAGAACCAGGAAGGAAAACCTCAATTAGAACAAGAATCAAGAAGGAAAACCTCCATTAGGACCAGAACCAGGAAAGAAAACCTCCATCAGGACCAGAACCAGGAAGGAAAACCTCCATCAGGACCAGGACCAGGAAAGAAAACCTCCATCAGGACCAGAACCAGGAAGGAAAACCTCCATCAGGACCAGAACCAGGAAGGAAAACCTCCATCAGGACCAGAACCAGGAAGGAAAACCTCCATCAGGACCAGAACCAAGAAAGAAAACCTCCATCAGGACCAGAACCACGAAGGAAACCTCTATCTGGACCAGAACCACGAAGGAAAACCTCCATCAGAACCAGAACCAGGGCAGAAAAAACTCCATCAGAACCAGAACCAAGAAAAAAAAAAACCTCCATCTGGACCAGAAATAGGAAGGAAAACCTCCATCAGAACCAGAACCAGGAAGGAAAACCTCCACCAGAACCAGGACCATGAAGAAAAACCTCCATTAGAACGAGAACCAGGAAGGAAAACCTCCATCAGAACCAGAACCAAGAAAAAAAAAAACCTCCATCTGGACCAGAAACAGGAAGGAAAACCTCCATCAGGACCAGAAGCAGGAAGGAAAACCTCCATCAGGACCAGAATCAAGAAAGAAAACCTCCATCAGGACCAGAACCAGGTAGGAAAACCTCCATCAGAACCACAATCAAGAAGGAAAACCTCCATCAGAACCAGAACCAAGAAAAAAAAACCTCCATCTGGACCAGAAATAGGAAGGAAAACCTCCATCAGAACCAGAACCAGGAAGGAAAACCTCCACCAGAACCAGGACCATGAAGAAAAACCTCCATTAGAACCAGAACCAGGAAGGAAAACCTCCATCAGAACCAGAACCAAGAAAAAAAAACCTCCATCTGGACCAGAAACAGGAAGGAAAACCTCCATCAGGACCAGAATCAAGAAAGAAAACCTCCATCAGGACCAGAACCAGGAAGGAAAACCTCCATCTGGACCAGAACCAAGAAAAAAAAACCTCCATCTGGACCAGAAACAGGAAGGAAACCCTCCACCAGAACCAGAAC
>JALJCO010006866.1:0-15885 GCA_023101725.1 Atherinomorus stipes
ATTTGAGATATTAATGCATTTGGTTTCTTCATCATCAAAATCAATTCTGGAATGCGCTGCTAGGTAGCTGCAATTTGTGAAAGCTCTCCCTTAACTTTTGTGTTTTTTTCTAATATAGTTGTCTTTTTTATCGACATTATTCGTCAGATTAGGTTTTTCTTGGAGGATTTTTTATGCTGGTTTCAACGGTGTGCAATTCGGGAGATTTTTCCTCGTATATTGGCTTTTTTCACTGCTTGTTATGATGTGTATCCATAGCAACGGAAAAATTGTTTACCACCGTGATCAACTGTTAAAACTCTCCCAAATCAAGATTTTCAGCGAAATAACACGTCAAATCCCAGTGGAGTTAAGGAGAAAGACAAGAGGATGCAGGGCAGGGGTAAGGCAGAGAGAAAAACGGTGGAGATTTAAACCGTTTCTTCCAACTGTTGTGATGGGTAACGGGAGATCGCTAGCTAACAAGATGGACCAGCTTGAAGTGCTAACAAGGTCTCAGAAAGAGTACAGAGAATGCAGTATCATGTGTTTCACCGAGACTTGGCTGCATGAACACATCCCGGACTGTAATGCGTCTGTACACGGCTTCAAGACGGTCCGTGCAGACCGAAATATACAGCTCAGCGGGAAGCGGAAGGGAGGCGGAATTGCAGTGCTGGTCAGTCAGCGCTGGTGTCATCCAGGACACGTCACTGTCAAGGAGAAGATCTGCACAAGAGACATTGAACTGTTAGCTGTGAGTTTCCGTCCATATTATTTACCCAGAGAGTTTGCCTGTGTTATTCTGGTAGCGGTTTATATAATACCAGGTACCGCACCAGAGACAGCCTGTGATGTCATCAGCTCCGTCGTGGCTAAACTACAAACACAGCATCCAAACTCATTCATAGCGATCTCTGGAGACTTCAACAACGTCTCCCTCTCTGCTACGTTGCCAACTTTCCAGCAGTTTGTCAGCTGCTCCACCAGAGAAAATAAGATGTTGGACTTATTTTATGCAAATACAAAGAATGCATACAGCTCCTCTGCCCTGCCTCCTCTAGGAAGATCTGATCATAATCTGGTTCTTCTCACCTCCACCTACAAGCCCATCGTTCAGCAGCAACCAGTCATTAGGAGGACGATTAAAACCTGGTCTACTGAGGCTGAAGATGCTCTGAGAGGGTGCTTTGAGGCCACAGACTGGAATGTCCTCTGTGAACCTCATGGAGATGACATCAACACCATGACTGAGTGTGTGACAGATTACATAAACTTCTGTGTGGACAGCATCGTTCCAACAAGAACAGTGAGGTGCTTCCCCAATAACAAACCCTGGATCACCAGTGACCTGAAAAAGCTGCTGAACATCAAAAAGAAAGCTTTCAGGGATGGAGACAGGGAGTTACTGAAGACCACACAAAAACAACTGAAAACACAGACTAAGAAGTGAAGGAGGACGACAGGAAGAAGTTGGAGAGCCAGCTCCAGCAGAACAACGTGAGGGATGTATGGTCGGGAATGAAGAAAATCACTGGCTTCAAGCTAAAGGGGGGCCAGACTGACGGAGGTCTGGACAGAGCTAACGAACTGAACATGTTCTTCAATAGGTTCAGTTCCCCCCTGCCGACAACCCAACATTCCACACACCCTCCATGAGCTCACAGCTTTCCTGTCCCACCTCCACTCTGTCACCCTGCACCTCAGTCATGGACCTGAACACAGCCTCATCTCCCTCCACATCAGGACATCCTGAGACCTCTTTTGCCTCCACCTCCAGCCTGACTGTCTCCTGTGACCAGGTCAAGAAACAACTAGAAAAACTGAACCGGAACAAGGCTGCAGGTCCAGATGGTGTCAGTCCCAGAGTTCTCAAGACCTGCTCAGAACAACTATGTCCGGTTCTCCAGCACCTTTTTAACACCAGCCTGAGACAGAACAGAGTTCCTGTGCTGTGGAAGACATCCTGTCTTGTTCCAGTCCCTAAAAAACCACAACCAGCTGAACCAAATGACTACAGACCAGTTGCTTTGACATCTCACATCATGAAAGTCCTGGAGAGACTCTTACTGGCTCACCTCAACAAGCAAGTGAACACCTTTCAGGACCCATTACAGTTCGCATATCGTAATGGGCTTGGGGTTGAAGACGCCATCATCTTCTTGCTTCAGAGAGCCCACTCTCATCTGGACCAGTCAGGCAGCACTTTGAGGGTCATGTTCTTTGATTTTTCAAGTGCATTTAATACTATTCAGCCTGCTTTGCTATGTCAGAAGCTCCATAACTTCCAGGTGGATCCCTCCACAACCACCTGGATTTACGACTACCTCACAAACAGACCACAGTTTGTGAGACTGAAAGGTTGTGTGTCTGAGATGGTGGTCAGCAGCACTGGAGCACCACAAGGGACTGTACTCTCACCATTCCTCTTTACACTGTACACCTCAGACTTCCAGTATAACTCTGAGTCCTGTCATCTGCAGAAATACTCTGATGACTCTGCTGTTGTGGGGTGTATTAGTGATGGACAAGAAGCCGAATACAGGGAACTTGTCAATCAGTTTGTGAAATGGTGCAGTAACAATCAGCTCATCTTAAATACCAGCAAGACTAAAGAGATGATTGTTGACTTCAGAAGGAGCAAGAATAAGCAGCATAGTCCTGTCTACATCCTGGAAGAGGAGGTGGAGGTGGTAGAGAACTACAAATACCTTGGAGTTCAGCTGGACAACAGACTTGATTGGAAATGCAACTGTGACTACATCTACAAGAAAGGTCTGAGCAGACTCTTCTTCTTAAGGAAGCTAAAATCATTTAATGTCTGCAAAAAGATGTTGCAGATCTTCTATAAGTCTGTGGTAGAAAGTGCAATTAGCTTTGCAGCCATCTGCTGGGGCAGCAGCATCAGAACCAGAGACTTGAAGAAACTAAACAAGCTGATCAAGAAAGCTGGTTCTGTGCTGGGGAGAACTCTGGAGCCGCTGGAGCTGATCGTTCAAAAAAGAATGCTTCACAAGCTGATGAAGATGATGGAGGACACTTCCCATCCTCTCCACAACACGGTGAAGAATCAACAGAGTGTGTTCAGTGGGAGGCTGCGTCAAGTTCGCTGTAGGACGGAGAGATACAGGAATTCATTCCTGCCAGCAACCATCACCCTAAAGAACAAGACTAACTGACTTTTTGTTTATTTATAAAAAAAAAAAAAAAAAAAAAAAAAAAAAAAAAAAAAAAAAGTGAGCTTTTACAATACTGAATTTCCCTTCGGGGATGAATAAAGTATTTTTCATTTCATTTCATTTCATTAAAAAAGTGCTCCTGATTCTTGCTCAGCATGAGGGTGATATGAACGCATATCATTCTGTGGGTGTACTGTTCCTTTAACCCTTCCCGCTCCACCCTAATACTGATGTTTTGGCCCTGAACAGTCAATCTTCTGCCTTTTTAACTGACCCTACCCACCACTGGTGGCCTTGACCACCCCTCGGGGATAAATGAGCCGTTTTGAATTGAACTGGATTGAATATTATGATGATTCCAGGACGAGTGGACTTGCTCTTCATGAAGCATCACTGTGCCTGCTTTCCTGCGATAATGGATCGCTGAATCGCAGCAGTGTGGCTGTGGCAGATGTAGAGCCGTTCAGATGAAGCATTTGTGTGAAAAACAAGAGGCTGGCCCAACTGCAGGCCGATGTGATGCTTTTAATGGATGCCTGAAGACGGACGCAGCGGGGTGTCGGACCGAGAGCCCCCCTAACCAAAACCAAGCAGGAGACCAAGTCTAAAACGATCAAGCCTGCGTGAAATAAATTGGACAACCAATTCCAACCCAACAAAACAAAACTAATTAAGAGCTGCAGGCTGGCCATGCGAACCCCTGGAGGAGGAAGAGGAGAAAGGAAGACGATGGTCTGTTTCTTGGTTTATGGGCTTTTCTGCAATCAGGCCAGAGTTCGTAGAGAGGACAGAACACCTACTGCAGCAGTGCTTGGAGGTAACTGTCTTACTGTAGTTTTATTGTTCACTGTGGCGCTTTGATTTCCTCAGCAGCACATTTTATATTATACACACTGCATTCTAATTCAAATGAGCAAAAAGACAATAATTTGTCCTGCTGTGAAGGCTGCGTAGGAGCCTCTGGCCTCAGGTAATCACTGTATTTTGACTTGGTGCAATGAGACTAAAGCCCTATTCTGACAGGATTAGTATTGTATAGTGACGACGTGTAATTTGTAATAACTACAGAGATTGTCTGTGATTTTAATCCCGTGTGAATCGGCCATGTCTGTGATTAATAATTCCCCTGCAAATTACCTACTATAGTTTGCTAAACTCAGAGGTCCTCTGATAATACTAATCCAATGCGAGTGCACATCTCTGTGATAATGACACGTGATTTGGCGTACGCGTTTCCTGGATGCGTTTCATTTCCTTTTTGGCAAAAAATGGAGGCTGAAAATAGGTTTTCCTTCCAAATTATTATGTTTATGATAATATAAGGCATTAACTTTGTCCTGTTCACTAAACTTATTTTGGACAACATGAGGACATGGTGCAAGTTCTAAAAGCGTTGCTTGTGAGTTATTTAACACATTTGTCTCTGAATGATCATCTGCTGCTGACAAACAGCTCGTAGGAGCAGATGTTGCGCAATACGCGTGTTGACATATCTGCTAGATGTCTGAATTTCAGTCAAATCTCAGACTTCAGTTATCCCGTGCAAATGCGCAACAGAAAAAAAACAGATGTCGGGGGTGATTGATTTATTACATGTGGTCCCTACAATAGGTAATACTAATCCCGTCAGATTAGGGCGTAAGTCAGCCCATCAATCAGGGGCATCTCCAACCTTTGAGACAAGGGCTTAGCCCAGAGTTGGACCAGGTGCAAATTTAGAAGATTAGAAGAGCTTTTATCTAGTTTTTCCCTACAGAAATGTCTTTTAGAAGGCAGTAATAAACAATGGAGTGTTAAAATTGAGTCAAAATTGTCATTTTCATTAAAAAAAAATAATGAAGCACAAAATCAACACTGAAATGTTGACCATTGTATGTTGCTAAAACATCATGCACTGCACTCCTGCATAACAGTTCATACAGTATCCACCTTTTGTCATCTCTTTAACTCATCACTGGACCTCCTCATCACCTTCTCTCCTCACCTGCTCTTATCTCATTATTTGCTCATTTTCCTCCTCATTTGTTCTCTTCTCCTCATCACTTTTTCTCATATGTTCTCTCCTCGTCTTCTCTTATCACTTGCTCTGTTCCTCATCATTTGCTCTCCTTTTCTCTTCATTTATTCATTTATAGGTTTCACAAATGAAGAAACAGTGCTTTAATTCATCTACAGCATCTAGGGAACATTTGAGACCAGGTTTGCAGATTGTAAGTATAGTGATTTTTGATTGGGACCCGGTCTATATGATAATTAAGCCACACAATTTGGGTATTTTTCATTTCCACAAATAGAATGCAGGTTTCAGAAATGAGAAACTGTGCTTGAATTAATCCACAGTCCCTAAAGAACATCTGAGTCCAGGTTGGAAAAGTCTATGTGTTGTAGTTTTTACACAGGACCTCGTTAAATGTAAAGTAGAAAATAATTTCAGTGGAATTGCCCTTTAAGCCAATATTGAAACAGAAGCTGGGGACGGGTTGCTAACTTCAGCCTCGTTCTTCATGTTGGGAGACATGCTGACTTTTTCATATTGTTTTTGAGGAAAAAAAAGAGTCAACTCTGTGATATCCAACTTGTTACTTTTCTCCGGAAAAGTGAAGGAGTTGAAACTTCTGCTTTCTCTTATATTTTCTGCCCATCTCCGCTCTCCTCTGCTGATAGATACTTCGCTGCTTTGACTGATGCTCTCCTCTGCACATGTGCACACGGAGCTGACAAACTTACTTTAGCCTTCGTCTGGCGTCAAAGAAGGGGGCTAATCGGAGTTCACACACACACAAAAACACTGGTTTTATATCCCCGTGGGGTACATCCATTGAGAATGCATTCTCTAGCCCCTTACCCTAAACCTAACGCCCATAACTGATTGCCTAAACCTAACCCTTGTCCTAATCCTGACCAAAACCTAATTGTAACTTAATCTCTAAAACCTAATCCTAACCCTCAAAACGGGGTTCGTACCCGTGGGGACCGGGAAAATGTCCCCACGAGGGCAAGACGTCCCCACGGTGATGGTAAAAATACGGAACATGGTCCCCACAGTGTTGCAAAAACGCGCCCACACACACACACACACACACTCACACCACACCAACCGGAGCTAGGCTGGAGCTTCGTGCATTCATGGTGCGTTTAAGTGGTGGTGGAAGGCTGGGTCATCTGGATTTTCATTGGATATTTTTCCAGGAAAAGGTGGTTAAACGGTAAAAGCACAACCGAGGCTGAAGCCCCGAGAGAATCGGCTGGCGACGCCACTGTCATCAAACACTTACTGCAATTGGGAAATTTACGCTTTACCATGTTTGCAGAGCAATAATGTGGATTAGCAAATGCTCATCTGGTTCACTTCACCTGCAAAAGAGAGCAGCGCAAAGCCGCTTCCCGAAGCTTTTCCACAGGGAAGTCCACCGGCTCCGTCTCCCGTGCAGTCAATAACACGGGTCCCGATGTTGGAAACTACTAAGAAAATTGCTGTGCAGGAACTCGCTGTCCCCGAGGACGACAGGAGCAACACGCTCCCATTTAAGTTTGGCTGCAGAAGTTTCTCTGCAGGAGCTTTTTCTGTTTCATATCACACATGAAGAGAACAACCAGGAACGCCACAGAAGCTGCAGGGAACGACCACAACACATCTGGGTAGCCAACATCCTGGTTTATTCTGCTTCTCTCCGTCTCTTTTTTGTGGGTATTTTATATGTTGGAACATACAGACATCTTAGTTCAGCCTCCTGAGAAACAGTTTGCAGTTGCTCTCTACACACAGCAGGAGACTTTCTGCAAGAGAAGGCTGGAACATAAAGGTGGGAACTGCAGGCAAATGGCTATCTAGAGTGCGCAGGAGGCAGGATGTAATGTAGAAAATACCCGTGAAAAATCTTTGTTTTTATGATATGAAGACGAGCAGGTGAGGCTCTTTGTTGTGCTGATACCAGTACTCCATGAATCCGCACGTCCAGGAGCAAGTGGAAAACAGCTTCCAGGTCAGAAAGTAGAATCTTTTAGACTATAAAATTGTGTCAAACAGCCTTGGTATTTCATATTAAAATTAAGCTAATGTTCACAAAAACCTGGACAGGACAATTGGCTAAACCCCCAAGTTATTCCATTTCAGATAAATATGAAGCAGAACTGTAGGTTATGCCAAGACCTAGGCAAAATTTTCACAAGTCGTCTTTATAATTTAATTTGGATTTGTTTTATTCAAAGGCACCTACGATACAAGGACTTACTGGTGAGTATCATAAGTCCCTCATGCCACCTTTGCACTCCCCATCATGTTTTCCACAACCACCCAAACCCTTTATAATAATAATAATACGTAACATTTATAGGTGCCTTTCAGACCCTCAACACACAAGGCGCATTCGGACAGAGAGGTTCTAGTAACGCAGTTGGAAAGCTGGTGAACTAGTTTTTACAGCTATGTGAAAAAGAGTTTGCCTGCTTCCTGATTTATTTTTTTGCATGTTTGTCACACTTATGTTTCAGATCAAACAAATTTAAATATTAAAGATAACACAAGTAAACAAAAAATTTAGTTTTTAAATGAAGATTTTTATTTGTAAGGGGGAAAAAAATCCAAACCTGCATGGCCCTGTGTGAAAAAGTGACTCCAGAGAACCACAGTGAGAACCATTATCCACAAATGGTGAAAACATGGAACAGTGGTGAACCTTCCCAGGAGGGGCCGGCCGACCAAAATGACCCCAAGAGCACAGCGACGACTCATCCAAGAGGTCACAAAAGACCCCAGAACAACATCCAAGAACTGCAGGCCTCACTTGCCTCAATTAAGGTCAGTGTTCATGACTCCCCCATCAGAAAGAGACTGGGGGGCAAAAATGGCTGCATGGCAGAGTTCCAAGACCAAAACCACTGCTGAGCAAAAAGAACATAAAGGCTCGTCTCAGTTTAGCCAGAAAGCATCTTGATGATCCCCAAGACTTTTGGGAAAATACTCTGTGGACTGACGAGACAAAAGTGGAACTTTCTGGAAGGTGGAGGTCCCATTACATCTGGCGTAAAAGTAACACGGCATTTCAGAAAAGGAACATCATAGCAACAGTAAAATATGGTGGTGGTAGTGTGATGGTCTGGGGCTGTTTTGCTGCTTCAGGACCTGGAAGACTTGCTGTGGTAAATGGAACCATGAATTCTGCTTCTACCAAAAAATCCTGAAGGAGAATGTCCGGCCATCTGTTGGTGACCTCAAGCTGAAGCGCACTTGGGTTCTGCAGCAGAACAATGATCCAGAACACACCAGCAAGTCCACCTCTGAATGGCTTAAGAACAACAACATGAAGACTTTGGAGTGGCCTAGTCAAAGCCCCCACCTGAATCCCATTGAGATGCTGTGGCATGACCTTAAAAAGGCGGTTCATGCTGGAAAAGCCTCCAATGTGGCTGAATTACAACAATTCTGCAAAGATGAGTGGAACAAAATTCCTCCACAGCGCTGTAGAAGACTCACTGCCAGTTATCACAAACGCTTGATGCAGTTGTTGCTGTTAAGGAGGAACAACCAGTTATTAGGTTTAGGGGAAGATCACTTTCACTTTTTTTTCCTCCTTAAAAATAAAAACATGCATTTAAAAACTATTTTTGTTTACTTGTGTTATCTTTGTCTCCCATTTAAGTTTGTTTGATGATCTGAAACATAGGTGTGACAAACATGCAAAAAAATAAGAAATCAGGAAGGGGGCAAACACTTTTTCACAACTGTAAAAGCTAGCTCACCAGCTTTCCATAATCAAAGTCATTTGTATCACGTAATGGAACAGACCCCCGTTGGAAAGCTGTCCTAACGTCTTGTGAACCTTTTGTTGAAGTACGCCTGGACACTTTACGGGATGGACCGGGGTTCGTCCTACTAAAGGGGGCAACGTGATTCCCACGGGAATCTCCACAGGATGGGAGTCAACTCTACTATTAATCACGTGATTGGGACCGTACGGGATGAAAAGTTAATGGGAGTGGGAATCAATCAATAGAATAATATTGAACAGGTGCCGCCATTTTTGTAGTTTTCTTTCCATGAGCCTTCAATGAAACGCAACGAAAAAAAAAAAATACATGTCCCAGAAGTCAACGGTGCCTCAGGCTGCTGTTTCCAATGGGATGGAGAGAGCAGACACCTGCGGATAAACTGATGGGGCAAAAAAGTTTCTTCAACCAGACCGAAGAAGCGGACGTGTCCTTTTATTGAGCCAGAAAACATCTCCGTCGGGTTTTCTGTAATTCAGCTGCAAATATTTTCACATCGGATTTTCGTTGTTTCAGTTCTCACACAGTTGGTATTGTCTTTATCCACTCAGACATCAAGCGGCAGATGACGAAGCTGCAGCTCAGGGAGACGAGTTCGGCTACCTCGTGATCACTTCACCTGTTTTCAGCGGGTCCATAAACATGCAACATAACCGGTTGGTAAAAAAAAGGCCGAAGAAAGCACAACTCCCTCCTCTGAAAGCACCGGGTGGGCTTCCCAGACTTTCACTTCTGCACAGTTTTACACAAACACCTTCAGATGAGGCGAAATCCAGGTTCGTGTTTGGACTGACGGCTTTAACGGCGCGGGGGAGAAGCTGTTCAGGAGTTCCAGATCTGAATGTTAAGGATCTCCTAAAATTCAGATTACAGAGAAAAAAGACAAACAAAAAAAATCCTCTTTTTATCTTACAGGTGATAAATGAGAAGCTGATGATGCAAAGCTGAAGCTCATCAGTTCTGGATAAAAACAGGATTTTTTTCCACTTTTTGTTTAGTGTTTGTGTTTATTACATTATCGCTTTATGGAAAGACACTCGGTCAAAATTTATCTTCTCCCCACTCTGAAAGTTGACTGAATGCCACAATATTCCCCCCCACATATTTAGCTAGGGATGCACGATAACCATTTTTTAAAACCGATAACCGATAAATTTCAACTCCTAAAGGCCGATACCGATAACACACATAGGCTACTATCTAACTATACCAAATCAAAAATTCCAACTGTGTGGGGTAGTGTGAGTCTAAAATAAGGTAGGGAAAGAGGTTTGGAAGCACTTTTGGGTCTTCCCTGTGAAGCAGCAGCTTTCTTTCCCCAATCGCAATATCTCAGCGTGAAAAGCATAAAGTGGGATTTTCAACTTCTGCATGTCCGATCTTAAAAATTCCAACTTTATGGGACATAAGTTATCGGGGTAAGTCCTCATGACATCGGACTTATCGGAATGACGTCATAATTTCCTGTTATCGGCCCGATAATTATCGTGCATCCCTATATTTAGCCCTGAATATTATTTAATGGTTGACATCTTGTCTATCACAATGTTGCCACAACCTGATGAATTGGCAGAAGCAACGGCTTACATGCCAAAAAGCAAAATAGTATCAAAAAGATAAGTGCAAAGATGTTGGATGAATGCGAACAGTTGCTCAATAAATGAATAAAAAGCAACTTTAGATGTTATGTTTTGGGTTTGTTTATCTGTGGTAGACATGGAGTGAACTGGGCTGCTGTTTTCTTGTTTTTCTTTATTTTTTTTTACAGTAACTGTCCTCTGCAGGCTAGAAACAGCAACTTAGCAGCTGGTCAAAAAAAAGAATGGGGAGAAGATCCTGTCAAATTCAGTGTGTTACTGAAATACTCTGGATGAAAGGGGGCGGGAGTCACACTGAACAGGAGTGGGAGTCATTTTACTGGGAATGGGACGGGACAGGAGTGAAAATCCACTCCCGTGTCACCCTCAGCTGCACACTTCTGCCACAGAGGGGCGCTCACGCCTCATCAACAGCCTTTCCAATATGGCCGATTTCACAGTGACAAAGAATCCTTCAAAACAGTCCAGGATCCAGAAGGTGATCCGGATCGCCACCAACATTTAATGGGTTCGTCTTTGGACTGAGACACACGGCTGGTGAAGATTTCAGGTCAATCCGTCCAGAACTTTTCTGTAAAGTGACAGACGGACGGACGGACAAACCAACGCTACCGAAAACATTACCTACAGGTAACAAGGGCTGAACTGAGACATTATGATGCCCACGTCCTCCACAAACCTAAACATCCACAGCGATCAGTTTAGTTTTTACTTCATCAGTGTAAAAGCCCAAACAAGCCTCTGAGCAAGCGGAACAGAAACAGAGTTAACATGAAATATTTTCCACATTACTGAAGTGAACTTTGACCGTTTCCATCAACTTCCACGCTCGTAAACCAGGCCAGGACGGGACGGAATATATCGCAGATGGTCTTTAATTAATTACTTGCATTGGTTGGGTGTTTGCAGCATGACCTCCGGACAGGAGACGGAGTGAGTAAATTAGCTTGAAGAGAGCGAGAGGCCGAGTCTGCTGCAACAAGCCGAGAGCCGGGGCCCAGGATGGCTCTCGGGACAGACACCGATGAATCTTCTCATATTTTTCTGTAATGAAGTCCGAGCTCACATTTCCACCACAGTCTCTTCTCCTGTGAGACTGGAAGTTTAAGGAGATAATGAGCAGCTCCCCAAAATAAATCCAGGGGTTCCTTTGGTGCTTAACTAATGGTGGATTTCAATGATTTAAAAGTGCAGGACAGAGCTGTAGTACTTTTAATGTATAGTTTTTGTTGTTTTGCACAAGATTGGAGGGACAAAACAGATTCCTGTACTTTAAGTGTCTGTTTTATCAATTCTATATTATTTTTATTATTATTATTGAGTAACTCTAGTTGTTTCATGCCTTTATTCCTGTTTTTTCTTCTTTTTACCTTGGTTTTATTTTTTGTGAAGCACTTTGGTCCTTTTTGGTAATTTAAGTCGCTTTATAAATAAAGTTGACTGAATAAAGTAAAATAATCTCTTAAGACTTGAGTTTACCAAGAAATAAACTTAATCTAAATTTATTTTTGTTCAGAAAAATCAAGGACCAGGTTATTTCTATGATAATATATGAGTATATACAAAGTATATTTTCATGGAATATACAGTACACTAACTGGTCACTCACCAAAAGTGATATGAAAATGAAATGAAAAATACTTAACTTATCCCAGACGGGAAACTCAACATTGTAAAAGCTCTTTTTTTTTTTTTTTTAACAATATAACATTAATATGAAATAACATAATGAGTCAGTCTTGTTCTTTAGGGTGATGCTGCTGGCAGGAATGAATTTCCGTATCTCTCCGTCCTACAGCAAACCTGACGCAGCCTCCCACTGAACACACTATTGATTCTTCACCGTGTTGTGGAGAAGATGGGAAGAATCCTCCATCATCTTCATCAGCTTGTGCAGCATTCTTTTTTGAACGATCAGCTCAGCGGCTCCAGAGTTATTCCAGCACAGAACCAGCTTTCTTGATCAGCTTGTTTAGTTTCTTCAAGTCTCTGATGTCATGTTTTCGGACAGGTGCTTTCGGATTGTAGGAACCTTTGGAGTTCCTAGAAACTTGTCGGGAACCAGGCTGTTTTTTTGAGTATTTGGACACATAGGAACTGGGACCAATGCACTCAGTTCCTAGAACCTTTTTAGCTCCTACCTGAGGCAGGGTCTTTTCGGGGTTCCATAGGAACTGAAATACGTAGATGTTTGGTGATTGCTAGAACTGGCAAGCCCCGCCCCTTGCATGATCTCTGTTTCTTCCAGCCCTGCCATACTTAGAAAGCCCCACAGCTGTTACAACCGTTTACTGTGATCATAACAACAAGAACTATTACAATCGGAGTGTACCAATTCATTATTAAATTGTTCACAATGGTACACGTCCCAAATCCAGAACTCTTCTGAAATGTCCAAAAGCAATTATTTTATACTTATTTAATTAACAAAATACAGCTGCAAAGTGTGGCAGTAGAATCTGCGGCCGCCAGGACACTTTAGTGCAGGGATGGGCATCTCCGGTGCTCGAGGGCCGCCATCCTACAGATATATTAGGCATTTCCCTGTGGTAGCACACCTTGTGACCTGTGCAGAGCTTCACATCAAGCTCTTCCCAATCACCCATTGATTGGAGTCAGGTGTGTTGCAGCCAGGAAACTCCTAATACCTGCAGGATGCCGGCCCCTCGAGGACTGGAGTTGCCCATCCCTGCTTTAGTGCATGAACCCCGGTCCGCCCACTAAAGAGTCCGGGCGTACTTCAACAAAAGGTGATAAGACGTTAGTAGGGCAGCTTTCCAATGAAGGACTGTTCCGTTATGTGATACATATGACTCATATCACTAGATGCCGCCTACGACGCTGCTGTCCATCGGAGCGATAAATCAGCTCGGCCGCCATCTTAGGCAGGGGGATGCCACGTCTACTCATTGCATTAATCAGTGTAGGCAGAGATCCATCTCCGATTAAATACACAACTGACTAAATTTTCAACCGATTTTCAAGCCGTTTGGTTTATTATAGATATGACTTTTATGACCAAGCATAATTATGTAATTTACATACACACAAACTACGACACACACCCACATGCATACAGTGATTGACTGTCTTGTGTTAACATAAGATAGTTTAATAAATGTTAGCTTAAGAGACATAAAATTCAACATGTTCATAACAACTGAATGATATAAAACCACTTCTTACTTGTAAAACGTATTTCTACTTTGCTTCCCTGTTTTTTTCTCCCCAGTAAAACATTCATACACGGCACAAAAGTCTGGCATTTTGGTGTCAGATGAACAGTCTGACAAAACAGGACACGAAACGTGACTTAACCATAGATGTGGACCCAACTGCTTTTTTAGAAACCCCTACCTAAGATGGCGGCCAAGCTGACGTACACTACGGGTCCGAAGGCAGCATCTAGTGTGTATATCTATGCATATGACCATGATGATGGAAAGCTGGTAAGCTAGATTTGAATAAAACAGATGAGAAACCTCAGTGTTATAAGATCTGCTGGGGCATAAATTTGTCTGTCGCAAACGATTGCGTCAAACATGGTCCCTAACAAGGTCCTCCCTCATGTGTGAATGCAAACTGATGCAAAAGAGTAGTTCTTATAACTAAACTCCAGATGGGTAGTTAGACGTACTGATCCTAGAACCTCTCTGTCCAAATGCGCCTCAAGTCCACCTTCTAGTACCAGGTTTGACCAGTTTTTTATCCACAACTGTCTTCATTCTTGGTGTCATAGATCCAACAAGGTGTTTTCCTTTCCTGAGAGATTTTGCTCCATATTGAAGTGACAGCATCACACATGTGCTGAAGATCCACGATGACAATCTCCCGTTCCTCTACATCTCAAAGCTGCCCTGTTGTGGTGATTCTTAAACTTTTAGGGCCACGAACCCTGAAAAAACTACGTTGGTGTTCACAAAGTAGCATCAGAAGATGCTCCACTGTGGTCACAACGGGATGGACATGGTCAGCAGCAACACTCAGGTGGGCTGTGGTGGTTAAAACGTATGACATTGGTATTTGAACACAGCACACTTGCTGAATTATCCCAGTTTTCCACCAGACATCCCTTTTTTCCCTTCACCAGTAACGGGACTTTGGGCACAAACCTTCGTGTAGCTACATAACACCAAACATGACGGACCAGTTTGGCTCCCAGGTCGGGTGAATACGACTTGTGGGGAAAGTAGGCCAGAAACATTCTGCTGACTGAAGACAAACTGGACAAACGTCCCGCCAGCAGGAGGATGCATGAATAAAAGATGGCGGCGTGATGAAGCGGCAGCCTTTCATCACCGACTCATTCTGCTGTTGGTGATCCTCCAGTTGGCTGCAACAGCTGTCAGTAAACATCACTTCTGTTCGAATATCCAAACAAAGCGGACGTGGGTGGCAATTCAGAAGCAAGTCACACAAATGCTCTTTACATTCAGTGAATATTGCCAACTCAGCTTCCAGATGAGAATTTATGCAGAACGTAAAGTGTTTCGCTAATAAAAGGCGGATAGAAAATGTTGCACGTTAGACAGAATAAATGTGTGTTCAGTAATCCCTTTGTCCTCCATCACAGCCATTTGTGCAACTGATTTTTTCAGGTCAGTATCCTCTGACCCATTTTATCTCACCGTGACTCACAGATGCTCCCTCCAGCCTCTCTTCACCCTCTGATCCCCCCCCCATCTCCACCCTCATTTCCCACATTCCTCCGAGGCTACGTCTCCTGCTGTTGTGCAACATCCATCGCCCCTCAGAGAGGCCAGCGTGCAGCAGGGTCCTGACAGGTAACTCCCGGACGGCAGTTTGCCTCCTCCGGCAAATGAAAGCCACACTGCTCCACAGCATGGAAACCATTACAGACAGATGAGCCGGGGAGGGAGAGCGAGAGAGACAGACGGAGGAGGAAAAGAGGCATCACGCGTGATGATGGCTGAAATGCTCGAGTTAAGCCGTGATCATGGTCCAGCCGCCCAAATGCACCATTTATAAAAAGCTGTTTAATCCCTGTGCCGATACAAAACATAAAATTTAGAGATGTTCAGTCGTGGCTTTTTTACCGATATCTGATTTACCGATATTATCCAACACTTAATTTCTGATATCAACCAATTAGGGATCGACCGATACATCTGCCGGCCAATATTTGCGTTTTTGGCTAGTATCAGCATCGGCCGATACGTCGGGTGCGTTGGCTGTACGCGCCCCTCGGTTAACTTACAGACAGGCATCTATGCAGGCAGCAGCTGAGACGCTGCGCCCCCCCCAACCCCCCCCCCCCCCCCCCCCCCCCCCTCCCCTCTCTTTTCCTCCTCTAGCAGTGCTGGAAGCCTGCAGCTCTGGCCTTCCCCAAAGCTTTTTATGTC
>JALJCO010006867.1:0-148732 GCA_023101725.1 Atherinomorus stipes
GGGGTTTTTGATGTTGGGGAACAGGCTGAGCAGGGCAGTTCGTAGACGTAACGGAGGTGGGTTGAGAGCAGTGATAGTGAAATGGGTAAAGACGTAGCCGAGGAAGAGCCGAGCAGGAGAAAGTTGATGGTGATTCTGAGATTTAATGAGAGGACCCAAGTTAATGTTAAAAACGCTAGCCCTTTTTCCACTAACGAAACATCATGGTGATAGGCCCCGGTGCAAAACAACAATTTGTGCCCCACCTCCACCGTAAACACAAATATGTGCTTGTGGGTGTATGCGCACTCTCTCACACACACACCACACACTTGTGGACACACATTCTTGGACTCGCACAGGCACAGCTACTTGAGAGGACTGCTGTTGTCACCGTGATGGATTCCTTCTCTTCCAAAGATGCTGCGGTGCTGCAGCAGGTCGGGTTCTGCATTTAGGGTAAAAATAAATTAATATCATCTATTTTATGACATCTATTTTTCCCTCTCTCCTTCTTGTCCTCCACTTTCCCCTTTAATGCATTTTATTGTTATGATGATTATAATTATTCTATTTTTGTTTTGCTATGGATCCAGTGTGTCCTTAATAAAGTTTATGATGATGATGATGATGAATAAAATTAAACTTCACTGGTGTGCGTGGGTCACAGCGGGTTCTTTGTGGACATGACTTAAAAGTTGCTGGTGTGGCTTTTTGCATTGCACATCACCAGCGTCCAGCAGTGAGGGAAGCGTTTCTGCTGCTGCTGTGATGCAGGAGAAAACAGATGAAACCAGGATGGTGGATAACATCCCCTTCTTGGTTAGTGAGTCGCGCATGCTGAGCATTCAGCCAAAGAGACGTCTCTTTGACCAAGTAGCCAGAGCGCATGATGACAGGACCCTCAACTGTCACATTATCATCATTGTTGTAGCTTCCTCCACTGATTTACAACATCAGTTTGTCAATGTGAGAAACAGTCTGACTGCTGCAGACATAAACACTGCGTCTACTCCCGTGCATAATGAACTGGACAGTCTCGCTGCATCAGCTCAGCTGTTAAGCGGCTCCTCAATGAACAGGTTGAGATGTCGGGCAACGTTTTCAGGTCAATATGAAATTAAATGAAATGAAAAACACTTTATTTATCCCAGAAGGGAAATTCAGTATTCTAATAAAGCCCCTTGCTTTTTCTTATAATGATGAGTCTGGGAGTGTTGATAGTGTGAGGGTTAGTGGGGTGAAAGGACTGCCCTCTATAGGGAGGAGTTAGTTCCCCTGCCTTTATAGGGACAGGTGTGGGTAATTAGTGCCTCTTTGTCTGAAGCTTGGTGGACATGTGGTAAGATCTGTTTGGTAGGAACAATATAGTAGTGTTCTGATTGATTCTGGCTGATGCGTGTCTTATTTCAATCTTGTGTTGAGGAGGAATTCAGCTTTTATTCCCTCCTTGTATGAACCAATAGTGGCCGGCCTGCTGCAGTTCCCGGTGTTTCCCTTAGTCAGGGCCTCAGTGACAAAAGGTAATCCATGCTAGTATGGCCATGTAGAAGGGCTATCCCCTCAAGTATATCCGTTTGTTAATTATTCTGATCATGTTTTCCGTATTGCAGACCAAGTGCCAGACTGCTGCTTTGCCTGGACTTAAATTCGTCAGCTGTTTCTGTGCGCTGGACTGCATTCTATGTTGAACTGTGAATGATTCAGAAGTTGTGCCTCAGTCATTACGGGCCAGTCCCCCCTTTCTTTACTTTAACACTGAGATCTACCTGTATTGTAAACTGAGCCAGCTGATATTTTTCTTTTGTTGTTTTTATTCCTTTATTTGGCAGCGGGACAACCTGCAGGGGGTATACGTGGGATCTCCACCTTTGCATGCACTGTGGTAGGCCTGGTGGTGGTCACATAAATGTTTGCCTGTGGAAGCTGCTTCTTGCAGTGTGTGCGTGGCAGTGCAGAGTGCAGTGGTTGTTGGCACGGAGTGCTCACGTGGTGGTAATCCTTGGGAGCCTGCGATAGAATCCCCCTGTGGTGAGTACCCTGTCTTTTGTAGTTTGTCTATTTCTAAATGCTCTGATTGGTCATTGACTTTTAGTGGAAGTCTTTTAGTAATATGGTTGTAAATAAAGACTGGTCTGAGCTATAAAGTTGTGCTTTTTCCTTTTCCTCAGGTCTCCCATAGCCTAAATTACCAGATTTCCATATTAAATAAACAGTTTTAATGGTGCACTGAATGTACGTCTCCTGCTCTCCTTGAACCTAAAGTTTGTGCGCTGTCAAAACGGGCCACAAACGGTCACTGTCTGCAGATGATGGGGCGTTGTGGAGCAGAGGGAGGAACCTGGATTACTTGCAGAGGGCAGTAGATGTAGTGAGTTTGAGTGGGGGTTCAGGTTCTCAAAAAGACTAAGTCTTTTTCACCAGGAAGACTGAGAGAGGACCTTAAGGTGTGGATGTACAGAGAGGAGATTGAGAAAGTAAACTCATTCACATTTCTGGGAGTGGTGTTTGATTCACATTTGACTTGGAGGTAGCATATTGAGGGGATTGAAGGTAAATGTAAAAAGGTTTTTGATGTGTGGTTTGGCAGGGAGAGACTGGAGTGCAAGCTGCGCAGTGCTAATTAGACTTATCAGGTAGTGCTGGGCGGTATACCGGTTCATACCGAATACTGGTGTGTTTTTTTTTTTTTTTTAAATGATATGAATGTTTCATATACACCGGTATCGGGGTATATGAAACAGTGTACAAAATGTTGAACACAGAGCGGCGGAACGTCGCACCACCGGTCTTTGAGAGGGGGCTATTTTGCAGTTGCACCAAACAAGGAGCATGCGAGAGCACAGCCTGTGTTGAGCATACGAATGTCGAGTAATGAACAAAATGAATAAACAAAAGTTCTGAAACTAAAGTTCCAGGATGAGTAAACAATGAAACGGGAAAAACTTGTACCGAAAAGAGGAGCCGTGTCTTTTGTGTGGAAGTTCTTCGGCTTTAAAAAAAAATCTGATGTTGATCAAACAACAATATTCTGCAAATGTTGTCGGGCTTAAGCTGTAGCCTCAGGAGGTAACAAGTAATTTGCTTTACCACCTCAGCCACAAGCATGTCCTAGAATATAAGGAATGCATGAAACTGCAATCTGCGTCCTCCACATCTGCAGGTGAAGTGGCACTGTGGGAGAAAAGGTGAGTCGCATTTGCTATGGGGACTACCTACGACAACAAAAGCAAACAGTGGAACAATATTACAAACCCCATCACCAGCCAAAGACATGGTACCGCTTAGTACTGTGGAGAAAGACAACTTCAGGAAGATGATTAAAATACTGGATCCCAGATATGTTTTACCAAGTCAAATACTTCAGCCAAACAGCAATTCCCAACTTGTACCAAAAGCATGGAGCCAAGCTTGAAGCATACATGGCAACTGTTCCCCACTCCTCAGCAACAACTGACTTGTGGTCTAGTTGCAGCATGGAACCATACCTAAGCCTGACTGTTCATTTTATAAGTGAAGACTGGGTGTTGCGTAGTCATTGTTTGCACACAAGCCATTTCCCCAATGACCACACCGGCGAGTTATTCGCAGAAGGCGTGCAAGAGGCACTTGATTCCTGGGGGCTTTCCGAGCAGAGACTTGTGGCCATAACAACAGACAGTGGAGCCAACATCATTAAGGCCGTTGAGCTGAATAACTGGACAAGACTCCAATGCTTTCGGTCACAGGCTTCACCCTAGCCATTGGTAAGCACTAGTTATTATATTAATATGATTTTTCATGATACAAGATTTATCTTTCTTAGCATGTGTGGGTTTATTGGAATAAATTGTGTGTCTGTGTATTATGGGAGTATTTGGGGACTACATATTAATGAATTAGTATTCAATTTAACATTAATAGTAAACTAACATTCTTTCTTTGTTCTGCAGCAATGAAAGAGAGAAGGTGTAGTGCTCGCTGGATCAAGTCTTAAGAAACAAGGCTCAAAAAGAAATAAGCCAGCAGGTGCTCATCAAACTCGCGGCCGGGAGGCAGTCAAAGAAAGGATGAGTTGAGGCACTCTGGATTTGCAAGTAAATTTATCGCGCACCAACGCGTTTCGGCTATTCAGCCTTCATCAGGGTAAAGGAGAACACAGGTGCTTGCTCCCTTAAATAAATGGGAGAGGTCACGTGATCGAAATGTGAAAAAAAAACAGAGACAAATATACAAAAAATATAGGGGGGCATATAGAGCATGTCCAATAGTGCATAAACATAAGCACTACATGAATACATGTTAATACATACTTCTAAAAAACCCGACTTATGCTGATAGACACAAAGTGCTTAAATTTCATAGGGTAGCCACATAAACTCTACATAAACAAATATTCAATCCATTTTGTAACCTATAAAAGGCCAAGGTAATGCTGAGGGCCAAGGACTAGAATTTCTTAAGGTAACAACATACATATATATTACTACAAAAACACATTAAACCTGTTGTCATTTCGAAGTGGCCAAAGTAATGCGAATACCATGAGAAATTTCCAATGTGCAAAGTTACGACATACAATCTTAAATATTCAATAAATGTCAAAAGCATAAATGTAGAAGAATACAGCTATGGTGTACGAACTAGAATAATAAAAACCACTAGTTCCTACCCATAAAGTGTTATGTCACTCTCTCAATATAGCCCGTGCTGTTGTACAGGGGAGACACTCAAAATAATAATCAGTGGAAAACATCGCCAATTATAAGGGAATTTAAAGGAAGGGGGAGAAATCTATCTCCTCATTTATTCCAGGATGAGACAAGGCATTGAGGCGGTCTATCCAGAATGTTTCTCTGCGAAGGAGTTGTTGGAGTCTATCACCGCCCCCTGCAGGTGGTAAGACCACCTCAATGACCAAAGCTTGAAGAGAGTTGGGGCTTCTATGGCCCGCCAGTTTGTAATGTTTAGCCATTGGATAAAGTAGGTTTTGCGTTCTGATGGCGTATTTGTGCTCAGCTAATCTATCCTTGAACCTCCTCTTAGTACGGCCAACATAAAAACAGCCACATTCACACTCCAGCCTGTAAATTACATAGGAAGTATTGCAGTTTGCGAAACCTTTACAAGAATAGATACGTTGAGAAAAAACATCTGAAAAAAAATCTGTGCGTACAACATTATCGCAATGGCTACAATTGCCACATCTGAAGGTACCATGTTTTTGGGACAGCCAGGTCTTTTGTTTCAGAAGAGGCAGTGCACTCCTGACCAGATGTTCCTTAAGACAAAATTTCTGCTCCCCCCCCCCCCCCTCCTCGGAGCAACATTTTTTAAACCGGGCGAGGCACCAAAGAGGCGCAAAAAGACGCAACGGGGGAGGCCGCAGAGGAGACTCTACCAAATACGCCCTCCGTCCCCGCCGTCCACACCGGACCTGAACCTGGACAGTCATTAATATTTCAGGTACACAGCTTTCTCACGACGCCATTAATGTTTTAGCCAAGGGACTCTTTTGCTCCCACCCGTAACACTAACCACTTCCATACAAAAGTTGATCTGTTCAAGTTTTACCGTAATCTGCATCTTCGAGCTTACTATAGTAAACAGCCTTCCTCATTACCTTGTGCCACACAGTCATACACCCCCTTTAGAGCTAGGTCCAAGTTCCTCCCCATCAGTAACAACGCATGCCTTAATGCATTTATTAAAAAAACATCATGATGTGGACAAACTTTTACAACTTGCAAATCCAGAGTGCCTCAACTCGTCCTTCTTTCTTTGTTGTTTTTACAGAGAGGTGTGAAAGATGACTAACCTGACTCCCGCCACCTGGTATTTGCAATACCATCTGGGGAGGGAGTTAACCCGATGTCATTTCAAATTAGTTTTTTTTCTAAAACTCTTGCATGTGATTGGATAGAAGATCTGTCCGTCATCTTGACTGACACGCTACTTCAGCCACTCACGTTGAACCGAATGACGCAACCCGTGACGCAACTCAGAGCGACACCAGAGCCACCACGCATAGAGGATCGAGTTATCAAAACATGTTATCAAGCTCAAAAAGCTTCAGTCAAACAACATGGCGGCGGCGGCGACAGCTAGTACGAGGGTGTACAGTCTGTGAACGACTTTTGTCGAATGTGCAAAGAAACCTCCGGCCAAAACGCCGCCCATCCTTCAAAAGTCCCCCCGCGATTAGTGATTGGCTCTATTATTCTCTAAACCAGACGAAATCACCTATAACTGTCGCCTTACTCAGATGGAGTGCGTGAGGAAAGGGAACGCCCCCGCGTGTACTTGTTGAACGCACCCAGATGATGTAAATCAGGTTAAAAGATGACTGCATACAATGCAAATGTGGCAAGGTACGCAACAGAGCGCCCGGGCGGGCTTTGAACCCCAGACTCCCAGGTGAAAGTCGTGCACGCTGACCAGTCAGCCAAAGAGACATCCCTGTGGCCAAGTAGCCAGCGCACATCATCAGTCGGAGGCATAGTGACAGGACCGTCAACTGCCACACAAAGTTGGGGTCTGCAAAAAAATTGTGACAGCGTTTTCATGTACTTGGAAGAAAAGGAGGGACCTGGCCATGGCTCAGGAAGAACTGGGTCTTCCAAAGCACATGCTCACAACTGAGACACCCACCAGGTGGGGATCGCGTCAGATGATAGTACAAAGAGTACTTGAGCAGGAGAGAGCCATCAGTCAGGTTCTAAAAGCTGACAGAAAATCAAGATACTTGGTCCTCAGTTGGCAAGATATAGATGTCCTGGAGGCTGTCAACAAGGTATGTTGTTTTTTCTGTAGTTAAGTGATGTCTTTTTTATTATTGAGCTTTATTTACTCTTTCTCTATGCCTTTCCTAATCTGCAATGTATTCACTTTAATTTCATTGTTATGGAAGTAACAATAATACTTGAAAGAGAAATACTCTGATATGGACACAAATGACCTGCTCGATATCACATCTTTCCTTGATCCACGATTCAGATCATCCTACACGATGAAAGAAAAGGTGGGACACATCATTGCCAGAGCAGTTGAAGAAATCAAGTCACTAAAAGATCAACAGCAGCTTCAAGAACAGCAGCTGCTGCAGCAACCGCAGGGCCTTCTGGTGCAGCAGCTGTAGGCCCTGTTGCTCCACCTCATGAAAAAAGACCTTGTCCAGCTTTTTTAAAAAGCAGAGCACCAGCAGCATGGGCTGCAGCGGAGAAACACTCTCAGAGGAGGAAAGCATCATGGTAGAGCTGAGAGCGTACTTGCAGACCACAGAGGTTGACAGTGATGCAGAGTCTTTGGAGTGGTGGAGATGCCACCGGGAGATCCCCCGTGTTGCAAAACTAGCTAGTATTTATGCATACCTACCACAAGTGTTCCATCTGAAAGAGCGTTCAGCACTGGTGGCAATATTGTCACATGCCACAGAGCTGCACTCAAACCAGATGCTGTGGACCGTTTGGTTTTCCTTGCTCAAAATATGTAACGGCTGAAATGCCAAATTTATGGAGCTTGTTCATAAAGTTTAAATGTGTCACTATTGTTTCTATGCTACAGGATAATCCTGCAAGCCAAGTTGCACTTTTTTGATACTTACTGTGTCTGAGCTTGAGCAATGGTTACTAATGCAAATTGCATACTTTAAAAGTTTTAGTTTACTATTTTTGTGTGTAAGAGTATACCTCATCCTCAAAGTCCATACGGATGCAAGTTGCTATAGTGAAAAATTTTAGTTATTTAAGAAGTCTTAAAATTAGATTTTGTTTGTTTTTAATACTACCTGGTTGGGCTTGAAGCAATATATTAATGCAAGTTGCATACTTTAAAAGTTTTAGTTTACCATTTGTGTGTAAGATGAGTATACCTCACCTGGAAAGTCCATACAGATGCAAGTTGACTTGATGAAAGTTTAGTTGTTTAAGAAGTCTTAAAGTTAGACTCTTTATATTTTTAGTACTTGAATAATACCTGGTTGGGCTTGTAGCAATATATCCAAGTTGCACACTTTTTCTATTTGTTTGTTTCTATATTATGTTGCCTTAATAAATGTTCAGTAGATAAAGAAAAACATGTTTTTTCAAGCTGCAAAACCTGCACAATAAAGGGTTCCATATTCTGACTGCAACAGTCATGCGTTCTGATTCCTTCAATTCATTAATACGAATGTGGACATTGTTTTTCTACAATATTCACTCTTCATTACAGTAAAATATGCCGTTCCAAGCCAATTTCCTGCAGTCATTCTCTAAATTATTAGAAAATTAGGTTAACACCCAGTTGTGTCAAATACAGTGACACCGATATAATTTAGAAAAATTCCGTGATATCAATTTTTGGTCATACTGCCCAGCACTACTATCAGGCATTGATAAAGTCAGTACTTGATTATGGGTGTGTGGCGTATGGGTCGGCAGCCCCCTCTTTGCTTACAAGGCTGGACATCTTACAGGCTCAGGCCCTGAGAGTGAACTGTGGGGCTTTTAGAATATCCCCAGTAAGTCTGTTACAGGTGGAGATCGGAGAATTGCCCTTGGAACTGAGGAGGAAGCAAATTATGGTTAATTACTGGGTGCATCTTAAAAGTCATGGTGGACTTCATCCCTCTAAGCAGGTGCTACAGGATTGCTGGGAGGTCCCAAAAAGATCACTTTGGGAAAATAGGGGATCGGCTGGCTAAGGACTGCCTTGTATGACTTGCAGATTTCTGCAGCGTTAGTTTTCCCATTGGTACCCCCATGGCTTCTAGTGGGCCCCGCTATTGATAGGAAGCTGTCGGAGGTCAAAATAAGTAGTAAGGGAAAAGCTGATCTTGTAGCAACCTGTGATAGTTATGTGGAACAAGAGTATTTAGAGTACGTCCTTATTTATACGGATGGGACCAAGGACCCAGACACAGGAGGGACAGGGATTGGAGTAGCAGTCCCAGTATGCAATATACAAATTAACAGGCGCATGTCAGGTGGGCTGGGAGTTTACACGGTGGAGACGGTGGATGGAACTGGTGAAGGAGAGCAGAGTGCTGGTGTGTTCAGACTCTGCAGCAGCCCTTTCAAACATTCCATCCATTCAAACACGTGGCAGGATGTATATGATATTCACTAGAATGCATCACCAAGGAAGCTGAGTGCAGTTCTGGTGGGTCCCTGCGCATTGTGGGATAGCTGGTAATGAGAGGACAGGTTGGCTAAGGGAATATTTAATAAGTCGAAGGCAGAGATGAGGGTTTATAGTTGTAGGCCTGAAGCAAAAAGTGTGGTGCTGAGACAAGTGACGCGGGAGTGGCAGAGAAGGTGGGACACAAGGACCACAGGGAGGCAACTGTATCAGATAAAGAAGGATGTGAGAGGGTGTAGGAAGCAAGGAAACAGAAGGGATGAAATTGTACTTACAAGGCTCAGACTGGGACATTGTGCTTTCAACAAGACTTTACATCTTATAAGGAAACGTGGTACAGGGTTAAGTGAAGCATGTCAGGGAGCACGTAGTGCTGCATTGTAAGGGGTATGATGCATGTCGGGAGGTCCTGAGGGAGAGGCTGAAGAAGTTGGGAGTTGAAGTGTTGGATCTGAAGAGTGTATTGGGTTGTGGGTGAAGAGCTCGGGTGGGGGCACTACTGGCTTTCTTAAAGGAGATAGGGTTATACAGTCGGATATGAGTTAGTGTTTTTTTTCCCCCCCTTTCTTTTCTTCTTTCCCCTTCCCATGTCGAGACCATGGGGTGCCACAGTGCAGTCCATGGTAGAGGGTTTTAGATTGTGAGCTTGTCTTCTGACCTATACTCTGGAACGACAGGTGGCGGAAATGCTCCGATCTACGGTTGCAATCCACCGGAAACCCCAAGAAAAAGAAGCAGGGTGGCTGACACCCACTGAACTCTGAGCTACATATCGCTAAGACCTAACTGAGGTAACCTTGAGCTAATGGAGTTGACTAAAGCTAAAGCATGCTGTTAGCTGACTTAAAGAGCATCTTTCAGGTTGAATTTTCCACAATAAGCTGTTTTTAGAGACGTCGTCACATGAAGAAAATGTTTTTATATATAGTTAAACTTATTTTAGCTCTCTAGCAATGCATTGCTTCAAAAAACATAACTCTGAACTACGTGACGCATGACGCCAGCCAGCAGCTGTCAGATCAGTTTATGGCAGGAACGTCAGCAGGTTTTATCCGAGATTTTGGCAACATCAACATAGTGAATACGTGTGTTTGTGAGGATGCAAAAATAAGCTTAGGAAAAGGGGACACAATTCCCAAAAAAGAGGAGCGGTTTTTCCTGGTCCGCAGTGAAGTGACAAACACAAACAGTAAATTATACAGGGGTGGGCGGATCGCAGGGTAATGAAGGTGTTTGGGGGGGGGGGGCATGATGAGTGTGTTATGGATGCTGTTCAGCACCGGGGTAACCTGTGACACTCGTGTTGCTTTACCAGTGAGGGAGACACTTCACTGCTGTGTGATCCAGGAAGAGAAGACAGATAAAACCTGGAATGGTGGTGAGATCTTTTTTATCTTCCGAGTCCCAAACACTCCTCGGACCTCTTTGGTTTATTTTATCTGTTGCTCCGCTGGTTTAAAGATCATCTAAGGCCAGTTAACTTGCTCTGTGATCTATGCAACACATGCTCAATACGAGTTTGAAGCCAGCAGCAGCAGCGGCAGCAGCACTGCCCCAAACACCCTCACAGCGCTCGCAGGATTTCACACAAGTGAAAAACTGATGGTGTTTGGTCCCAGTAGCCTTAATGAATCCCCTCCTGTTGACTTGAGTGTTTTTACTGGTTTTTTAAAGCCAGTAGTCTAACCTGGGTTTTAAGATGGACAGTGATTTTAAATTGGATCGGCAAATCAGCTCTGTCAAGTCCAGTTTTTACCACATCAGACAACTGGCGAAAGTCAAACCTTTTCTTGCACAACAGCACTTTGAAACAGTAACTGTGCGTTCAGACCAAGAGCGACTAAAACTGTAAAATCGCCGGAAGTCATTCACTTTCAATGGACAGGAGCGACAAGAGCGAATAAAGCGACAGAAGCGACGAGCTACAAAAGTTGAGCGATTAGAGCGACTAAACAAAGTTAAAAATAGTTTAACTTTATGCAAATTGGCTATGAGACGTTTCGGCTGTAAAACCCTGACAACCAATTGGAATGTTTGGCCTGAGTGTTGCAAGTCACACCGCGTCTCCTAGTGTTGCAAAAAGCAACTTTTTGTAGCTTTGGTATAGTGTCTGAGCCCCAAACATGAATTCATGCTCATTCAAGGCACAAAGGCACGGTTACCACGCTCATGTGTTGAAAATGCCCATTTAAGCGTTTCTCGCCAAGATATTGCGTTTGGGGAATTTTCGCTCCCGCTTCCCAGGAACGACCCAGAGGTGCTTCCAACCTTTTTGCTCTTCTTATTTTTGACACTAGCTACCATCTACACTTGGAATTTTCAAGATCGGATGTTCAGAAATAAAGTTATGAGCTCTGCTTTTTCACCGGCTATCGCGCAGAAACTTGTCCGCTTTAAGGGTGATCATAATCGGCCTGAGTGTTGCAAGTCACACCGCGTCTCCTAGTGTTGCAATAAGCAACAGAGGCCCAACTTTTTGCAGGTTTCTTAGTGTCTGAGCCCCAAACGCGAAACTTGCCTGCTAATCGAGTGCCTAGCATGCTATGTGAATGGGACGATATCATTTATAAATATCGGATGTAACTACAGTAATGATTACACAATAGATGACGCTATGAGAGAAAACACCTCTGCAGCAGCTTCTAGAGACATCTGTAGGATTTTCTCAGTAAATCTAGATGTGGAGTTATCTGTTACTGCTGCAGCTGTCAGACTAAAACTGACTGTAATGTGTTCAGTTATCAAGGGAATGGCCTTAGGAGTCCAAAATCATATATCAAATGTACATTTATAAGGGCAGCTGCTTTTTCTTTAGCAAAATGGACCAGAAGGAGGAGCTGATGGATAAAACTAACTTGATACAACTTTTGGAAGATGGTTAACTACATAAAAGCAAGATAATTAATTAATGATATTAATGCTGAATTTCTTAGGCTATATGATATTTTATTTACTTAAAGATAAGAACATTGTTGTTCTGTGAACATAGCCAATGGATATTTAAAAAAATAGTCAATCTGAATTGCTGGAAATTATGGGTAGCTTGGTTTTTTCTTTTTTTTTTTCAAAAATGGAGAAAGGAGCAGTGTCTGACTGTCACCAACACCGCTGCAAGAGCTCACAGCAGTGTTGGACAGCAGCATTGAGGAATCAAAGCAGGAACCTCTAGGTACGATTTAAGTACAAACCAAACAGGTGATGCTTTTAGATTTATTTTTGCTTTACTTTTGATGATCAGTATACAGTTAACTTTACCAGTGTAGATTATTTAAAGTGTTAATGTCATTCTGCAGAGCAACCACATACACTGAGTGAGACAGTATAAGAATGCGATTGACACAGTATAATTTATAACTATTCTACCTGTTAGATTAAAAATAGGATTAGTCTCAAGTTAAGGTGGACAGTGAAGTAACCTGTTTTATTTCAAATATGTGGTAAATCTTTTTGGAAAGAAAAAACATGCGGAAGTGAGAAAACTCAGTGGCCCTCATTTATCAAACAGAGAAATGACACTTCAATTATGTTAGTGTTGTTGTTCTGATGCTGTCTCTCCTAAACAAGTACTTCACCTGCACTTTACCTGAAAATAATTGTATAACTTTCCATATATTACATTATGTGTCAAGGGGAAAATAAATCTATATGATGCACTTATGAATGTGCACATGAGTTTAAAAATGTCAGAAAAGAGTATCTGTCAATATGTTGGTACACAGTAAAATCCTCAGTGTTAAATTTGAGTTGTTTAATCCTATTAACTCTTTCAGAGTAATTCTAACACCATTAAGAGTAAAATGACCACCAGTGCTGCCTCCTCATTCCGGGGGGGGGGGGGTCCCCCTTCTGGGTGTCCCAGGTGAAAATTTTCAGAGTTAAAACAAGTTTCCTCTTTCAGTGTATAATTGACTCTATCAAGTGTAACTTCCTGCAGCCCAGGAAGAGCGCTCCGCCCTCTTTAGTTGAATATTTCCCATCATGCTTTGTGACTTCCCTGTATGGTCCTGCACCGCGAGTTAAGTAGATATTCAGCTAAAGGTTCCGGGGGGCACGGAGGAGGGGATTGGGTAGGGGGTGCAAAGCACTTTGGGTCTCCTAGAACTGTATGTTAATAATTTTAAGAATTTGTTGTGATAAATGGAGGAATTAAGTTCAGTCACAGCTATTTTTGCAATTTCTTGAAAATACTTTCTACATTCACTTTTTCCTTTTTCTTTTTCTTTGCAAATGGGTTCATTCTTAGTGCTGATATGTGAATACTTATGTTTAAATGGCAGTTTGCCGTTTGGTTAATAAATATTTTCATGTTCTGCTGCGCTGCTGCAAACCCTCACTGACTCAAACTTGCGTACACAAACTCAGAGCTGTCGTGAGATTTGATCGTATCCTACTGTGGCAAGGTACGCAACGGAGGGCCCGGGCGGGCTTTGAACCCCAGACTCCCGGGTGAAAGCGTGGAAATGGTCGTACGCACAGATTTTCGTCGTACGATCGTTTGATAAATGAGGGCCAATGTGTTCTTTCTCACAACAGAGAAAACACTTCAATTATGTTAGTGTTGTTGTGTTATAATTGTTCTGATGCTGTCTCTCCTAAAGAAGTACTTCACCTGCACTTTACCTGAAAATAATTGTATAACTTTCCATATATTACATTATGTGTCAATATGATGCACTTATGAATGTGCACATGATTTAAAAATGTCAGAAAAGAGTATCTGTCAATATGTTGGTACAATGCGCAGCGTGCGAGCTTAAAAAAAAATTGAGTTGCACAGTTCCTGCAAGAATCTTATCTTACTTTCACCACTGGTTAATAGAAGATCAAAACTGGAGAAATATGATTTTCTGCTAATTGTTATCACCCACGCTGTAGCATTTTGGATAAGATGAAGACTTATGATAAGAATATTCAGGAAAAGCAGTCCCGTCTGGAAGTAACAAATCCATGGACTAGTTTTACTGTCTCATTCTGAGATGGGACATTCTTAATTTTTGGAATATGACTTAGATGGAAAAAGGCGGTCCTAGAAACCTGTTTTACATGTGAGTTTAAGGACAGATCCTGGTCCAGAATAACTACCATGTTCCTCACTGGTAGTACTGTAACTCAAGGCAATGCCATCCAGAGTAATTACAGCAAGGGAGGAAGAAGTACAATAATTTAGAAAGTAAATTGGAGAATTATTTATCTAATGAATTCCAAACAAACAGAAATTAAATTACATATTTCCTGCGTAAATTTTAATGGTGGCTCAGTCCGGCAGGGGGCGCTGAGTGTCTGGACCGCCCGTCACCGACACTGAAAAAGGAGGAGGAGGCGGTTTGAAAGAGCAGCGCGCGCAGCCTGGCACGAGGACAAGATGGCGGCGGCGTTGGAGCGCAGCTTTATCGAGATCTGCGGGTTCGAACGGGAAGCGGCGCGCCGGTTCCGAGAGGTGACCGTGAATCTGGGTAAGTGGTACCGACACGAACCTCTCTCTGTCGGAACCTCGCCCTTCTCTAGCAGCCGCGTCTTGTTTACTAACGCTAGTTGCAGCTAGCAAGATGCTAACGCTGTGTGTCCGTGTTTTTCCGTTTTTCCTCGCGCGCACCTTTATAGTACAACTTTCCTGATGGAGCGACGTCTCGCGACAGCTGCCTTGTGTTGCTTTAGCTGATGGCTCACCTGTCCGGTACTGGTGTATCCTGTCAAACACGAACCAAGCATGTAAACATCTGATACCACAGCTTCACAGAGACCGGTACCGGTGTTGTGTCAAAAGTAGAAGTTAGAACCAGTTTGCCCAGAGGGAGACTGACCTACTTTATGTTGTGGGAAATGATGAGATCAGTCCATTTTAAGGTGTATTCAACATTTTATTGAGACAAAAGCATCGTCACAGTTTATGTATAAAGCGCTTCAATTGGAGTCACAGCTGAGCAAACTTTGGGCTATCACACTCAACAAGGACAAACGCAAAGACCCAAATATTCATTAGGAACACTAATTGTAGCATCCAGGAAAGCATTATTAATAACGTAAGCCAGGCAGCCCATCTATCGAGGACTGGTATGATACTGTTTATAATATAACTTTAATAGAGTAACTTTAGCCATAGAAATAGAGAAAACACAATTTAAGTAAAATAGGAATCAGTGGAAAATCTATATTTGTTCAAAGCACCCTTCCTTCATGTAACTGTAAATTATTGTTGTAATTATCTTTTTCTTGACAGTGTGATTGTCAATAATGAGAATTTTTTTTTAAAAAGTGTTGAAGGAAAACAAACCAGCAGAGCAGAAACCCACAGATGTTTACTTTTGTTTTCCTTTCTGATCTGATGCTTCTCTCTTGATCCCACATTGAATGTCAGGAGGATGATGATCTTTTGGATTCTTCATGGTGGTGTTTCTTATCCTGATTCATTGTGAAATCAAGTAATGGTGACATTTCCTGGTGGAGCTTGTCTTATTGGTTTAGAGGAGAGTGGAGGCTACACAAAGTTGGAACAGTGCAAAGGCAGCAGACAGGAAGTGAGAACAGCAGCAGTTTCAGGTGGATGTGACAGATATGAGAGTCCAGGTTCTGGATCAGACACATGTGCTTCCTGTCTGCAGGTGTGAGTCCTCTTCCAGGTGGGGTGAAGTTTGCAGATGGAGCTGGAGCGTTTCACTTTGAGGAGAGTGGGAAGCTGCTGTCTGTCACCAGCAACAGATTCATCCACTGGTTAGTAGACGTCAACGGGAAGCTGCTCCTGGGTCAGTTCTGACAGTTCTGACTCATCCCGACTGGTTTCAGGTCCACGTCTGGGGACACGGTTCAGCTGGTGGAGGAGTCTCTGGACACCAATCTGCTCAACAATGCCGTCAGAATCCGGTTCACCCACTGCTCTGTTCTGCCTGGAGGAGTCCAGATCCAGGAGACCCTGAGCAATGTCGTCATCCTGATCTGCACCAATCAGAGTGTCCACAGGGTGACGCTACCGCATCCCACCAGGATGTACCGCAGCGTGAGTATCGGGCTGGTCACGTGATAACTGATCACGTCAATCAATCAATCTTTATTTATGAAGCGCTTTTCCAGCAAGTTGCACGACTCAAAGCGCTCACAGTTTAAAAACGTTCCCGCCTGCTGCCCTTAAAAAATATTAAAGCATATATATATATATATATATATATATATATATATATATATATATATATATATATATATATATATATATATATATATAACGGCTGGGATAAACGATTAATCTATTGATTATTTTTTCGATACGTCTCAAACTGTTCTCACGTGTCTAAAGACATGGCGTTGATCTCACGGAAGTTGTCTCATGAGGCTTCAGTTTCACAATCCCCATCTTTGTTTTAGTCTGACAACGCATCGGTGCGCATATTTTGCGTTGACGCATTGTCCCATCCCATATATATACTGTGTGTGTAGATATATATATATATATATATAAAATAAATAAACGACCTTGTCTCTGATGTTGGCGATCCAGGAACTGGTCACTGAGCTGCATATGCAATCCATCTTCACTGACGTGGGGAAGCTGAGTCTGCAGGACCCCTCCCACAGCGCCCTCATCCCGGGGGGCCACACAGGAAGTCCTGGCACGTCCACAGCCTGGCTCAGCTTCCAGGGGGAGGCTCACTTTGCCATGGCTTCACCAGCTGGAGGAATCACCGTGGTGACGTTGCCGCCTCAGGACGTGCAAGGTAAATGCTGTCAGAGGTCATGTGACTTCCTGCAACCGCCCGCTGCCGGCTCACTGATGATGATGATGATGTAACTGGCGGTGCTTACAGGTGGAGTGACGGTGGTGGAGCTGAGGCGGAGCTCCATGATGAGGAGGATCTCCGGCTGGATGCCTACAGCCATCCGAGGGGAACAGAGTCCGGCGGACCTGGTCCTCAGTCTGGCTGTCAGAGAGCTGGAGGAAGACTCCTTCATCTTCGCCCTGTGTCAAGACCACAGGCTGCGAATGTGGTCCCTCAGGGTCGGTTCTAGTTCCACTCAGAACACAAACAGTAAGATGATCATAGAACCGGCTTGAACCTGGTTCTGTTGTCCCCTCTCAGGACCAGGCCTGTCTGCTGGAGGCGGACATGTTGGACTACATGCCGGCCTGTCGAGGCGTGAAGCGTCTGTCGGGTCAGGGGCACCGCCTCCGCCTGGCCTTCTCCTCCACCACTGGACTCTGCCTGGGGGTCTACCTGGCTGTCCCCCAGAGAGGACAGTTCACCGTCCTGCAGCTGGTCGCCACCGACAACAACCGCTACAGTCTGGACCACATCTCATCGTTGTTCAGCACTCAGGTAAGCCCTCAGAACCTGGACTTGCAGGGTCAAGCTGAATTTTCTAGAACCCATTCTCACGGATCCAGTCTGGATCCTCCAAAACCCAGACTCACAGGTCCTATCTGGATCTTCCAGAGCCTGGTCTGAGAGATCCAGACTGGTCCCTCGGGGACTGAATGACATGAAAAAATAAATGTACAGATGGTTGTTTCTGATGAAGCTCAGATCGGATCTGTGTTTGTTTCATGATCCGCCCGGGGACCCACCAGGAGACTCTGGTGGACTTCGCTCTAACTTCCTCGGACGTCTGGGCTCTGTGGGTGGACGACTTCAACACCACTGTGGTCAAACACATCAACTTTGAACAGTAAGACCAGAACCAGAACCTTTATTCAGACCTAGGGTTGCAAAATTCATGGGAATTTTCAAAATTGGAAACTTTTTCCTTGGGAAATAACCAGAAATTTACCAAATTTAAGGTTTATTCCCTAAACAGAGAACTTAAATGTAGTTGAGGAAAATGTATTTTATGATCTTGGCTAAAATAACCAGGTTTAAAGCAAACACACTTGAATATCTCTGCTATTCAGTCACATGCACACAGCTTACTGCAGGGCTACTGAGGTCACACCCCCAGCATGTATTGTGCATTCCTCCATCACAGGCACTGATGATTTCTTCAACCCTGAAGTACTGAGGCCACACTTGAGCTCGCAGACAGCTAAAGTATATGTATATTGTTTTTTTATACATCAACTCGCTGACTGCCATAAACGTCTTTTGACATCTTTTCATATCTGAACCTTCTCGTCCAAAGACTTCAAAAGATGTCTCTTGCGGGTTTTAACAGGAGAGGTTGTTTTCTTTTGCATGGATGTCTATTTATGACTAAAAAAAAATCTAGGTATTTATGTTTAGATATGATTCATTCATTAAACTCATTCGGACAGAGAAGTTCTAGGAACACAGTTCCTATAACTACCCGTCTTGAGTTTATTTATAAGAACTACCCTTCCCAATCGGTTTGCGTTCGCACATGAGGGAGGACCTTCATAGTGACCATGTTTGGCGCAATCGTCTGCAACAGTGACAAATTTACGCCCCAGCAGATCTAATACAAAACTGAAGTTTCTAATCTCTTTTATTCAAAGCTGTTATAAAAACTAGCTTACCAGCTTTCCATCATCACGGTCATTTGCATCACGTTACGGAAGAGCCCCCCGTTGGAAAGCTGCTCCACTAATGTCTTGTTTACCTTTTGTCGGAAGTGCACCTTTATGCTTTACTGGACGGACTGGAGTTCGTCCACTAAAGCATCCAGGCGGTAGGCACAGATTGTACTGACACAATTCGCAACTGTATTTGGGTTTTCCACCTCTATTATTCAAAGCTATTATAAAAGCTAACTTACCAGCTTTCCCTCATCACCATCATTCGTATCACGTCTTGTTAACCTTTTTTTGAAGTGCACACAGCAGACACAGTTTCTACTGCCACACTTTGCAGCTGTATTTGGGTCATTGATTTAGTATGAAAAAATTTGCTTTTGGACGTTTCAAAATAGTTATTGATTCGGGATGTGTACCATTGTGATCGATTTAATAATGAATTGGTACACTCCTATTGTAATAGTTCTTGTTGGTACAATCTCCGTTTACAGTTGTAACAGCTGTGTTTTATTGTGTTTGTTTCTATTTGTTTTTTATTTCCATTACATTCAGAATGTTCTTTACTTTGTACTTGTAAAAATCACAAAGATGTTATGTTTTTATAGTATCACAATGAAATTTGACTATTCAATTTAAAAAAAAAACTTTGAGAATTTCAAATATGGCGGGGTGGAAGAAACGGAGATCACACATGGGGCGCGGTTTGCCAGTTCTACCAATCACCAAACATCTATGTATTTTAGTTCCTATGGAACCCCAGAAAGACCCTGCCTCAGAGTAGGAGCTAAAATGATTATAGAAACTGAGGGCTGAGGTCCCTAGTTCCTATATGTCCAAATGCGCCAAAAAATGGCCTGGTTCCCGAAAAGGTTATAGGAACTCAAAAAGGTTCCTACAATCTGAAAGTGTCTTTTCATTTTCTGGAATGTTTGTCCAGTTCAGTCTCGGGGGGGGGGGGGGGGGGCTGGAGCCTGTCCCAGCAAGCAGCAGGTGAGAGGCAGGTAGGACATCAGAGCCAACACAGAGACAAACAACCACTCACACCTAGGGAGAATTAAAAGTGACTAATTAAGCTTCCCTGCATGTTTTTGGACCGTGGGAAGAAGCTGTAGTACTTGGATAGAACCCACTCATAGATGGGAGAACATGCAAACTCCACACAGACGATATGATACAGCTTGATGAAATTACCTCCAAATTCCAGTTAATTCCCATGGAAAGTTTCTGGAAAGTTTCCTCCCCCTTGCAAATTTATTCAGACCTGAGATGCTGTCACAGGTTGGTCCATCTCTAGACTCTGGTTCTGATCCAGACTCTGCTGTGTCTTCCAGCAATGCAGCAGGACAGTGGAACCAGGTGTTCGTCCAGCCTCCACCTGAAGAGGAGGTGCCCATCGGAGTAGACCTGGACCCCAGGGTAGGACTATTATACACTAGAACCACAGCATGAGGGTGGGGCATAGGAAGATGATGGTGATGATGATGGTGGAGAATGGGGGTGATGATGATGTTACCTCTGATCCTTGTCCAGGAGACGTACCTGGAGGTTCTGTTCTCTCCGCTCCGTTTCACCGCTTCCGCCATCATCAAAGCTCTGCAGGTGAGTCCACTTATCTGGTATTTTGTGTGTGTGTGTGTGTGTGTGTGTGTGTGTGTGTGTGTGTGTGTGTGATGTGTCTTACGTGTGTTCTGTGTTCAGATCTTTCGTCGTGGTTCTGATTGGACCTCTGATCTGTCCTGGGAGTCTCTGAAGAAGGAAGTGACTCTGGCCGTGGAGAGCGAGGTAACACACAGCATTGCAGGTGTGTGTGTACGTGTGTGTTCATGTTCTCACTGTGTGAGTCTGGAGGCGGAGCTAAAGAACGCAGCCTGAACAGGAAGTTCAAGATGGCTGACTTCCTGTAGGGAAGTGAGTCTGAGGGTTTTCTGATGCTGCTGGATGAGGAAAACAGACCTGTGAGACACACAGGTGTGTGTCTGTCACTTGTCCTCACCTGTCCTCTCTTCCTGTCGTCCTCCAGCTCCAGAGCAGCGTCACTGAGTTTGAGTTTTCTCAGGAAGAGTACCGTCAGCTACAGGTGGAGTTCTGGTCTCGGTTCTACTCCTGCTGTCTCCAGTACCAGGAGGCCCAGTCCTGTCCTCTGGGTCTGACCGTCAACCAGCACACTGGGATGGTCTGTCTGCTCCGGAAGGTGAGTGATGTCTGTCCCTGAAAGTCTCCAATAACACCAGACATAAAGTCGTTAGATGGTTTATAAAACAAAGTTATCCTTGGGGGTCTGAAAACTTGCTAAGTAGCCGTAGCAACAAGACGCCGAGTTCTGCCATGCGTGTCCGCGTAATCGGGTGTATCAGAAAATCAGCACTGACAAATGTTCTGCTTTGCTTCAAAGCAAACTGTAATTAAATGACTTGGTCAGGAACTAAAAACTTGAATCTTAATCTTTAAAGGATCCGTATCATAAAAAATGGACTTTTAAGAGCTTTTCAGCATGTTACTATTTTCTCATTAAAAAAACTTAATTTAAATAGTTTTTTTCTTCATTTGTGCATGTTTGAGTAATGTAAATGAATATTCAGGCCAAGCTGTAGCTTCCTTAACATGACTGACTGACACCACTATACGCAACAAGGTGGCACCAATCGCGAAGTGACAAACACGCATGCGCAGCATCGTAGCAAGACGCCCTCTTTGTTGAACAAAAACTCTGAGAATCCTAACCTATACACACTCTCTGAGGACGAAACTAACAGCCTGCGGGAAGATTTCCCCAGAGACAAACAGCCATCAGCTAAAAGACATTTGCTCCAGAGTTCAGAAGAAAAGCACTTTTTTTTTTTTTTTTTTTAAGCTTTAGAAGACGGCAAGTTGGGAAAAATGTGGTTGCGTTCAGCGTGGGAGTTTATTTGTTGTACTGGATGAATCGACTTGCCGGAAGTGGTTGGATTATAACTTCAGGAACAGAAAAAAAACCCCAACTTTGTGTGTGAACTTCACTCCTGACAACTTCATGAATCTCTGGCAGTAAAGTGTTTTTTTTCTTGGGGATTACTACTGAAACCTGACGCAGTTCTTACTATAAAAACGTCTTATGGACAGACAACACCGGTAAGTGAAAATGTCTCCGAGCTCAATGCTAACTTTTAGCCTATGATTTATTTGCTAATTTACTGACTTGTCAGGGGTCTCTGTGGTATTTCTGTGGTACTGCATGTACTTCAAACTCCATATCAGACTCTGGGTCGAGCATTCAGCTCCATAACAGGCTGGTCCATTTTATCCCGTCGATCGGAGTCCAATTATCCATCAATGTTTACAAATAATGTCCATGTGAGTGCCGAAACTGGTGTTAAAAACAATTCTGTGACCCTTCAGAATCAGGGTTGCTTCCAGGACGACGTCATTAAATGGATGTAAAACGTGTTGCAATTGGTCGAGAGTTTCGTGGTTCAGTACAGTCAGCCATCTTACTTCCGTGTTGGAAACTAGACGCATAAAAAAACCTAATATTAAGCACCAAATCAGTTTCTATAGTGGCGATGGTAACATATTTAGCTAATAAATGCCTGTATTTGACTTTTGAAATGTTTGAAAAGCATGATACAGCTCCTTTAAATTGTTACCACCATTGTGCACAAGTTAAGTTTATTTATAAAGCCCATTTAAAGTCTGCTTAAGCTGATTAAACGGAAATAAAACGTATCCCACACACGCCCCATCACTGTCATTACTCGACAAACAAACGCTAACATCGGGCGAGCTACCAAAGAGTAACATTACATTTGAGAGAAACGTTTGTTCCGTTGTAAAGTGAGGAAACTTTTCTCAGTTTAAAACAGAATAAATGTAGGATATTGTAGTGACTCTCTCTGCTGCTGAGCTGCTTTCATCTTATCGGTAACTCCAACATGTTTCTGTGTTGGAGGTGGAAAGCCAACCGCTCTGGTCACGTTTCATTTGTTAAATGTATTTTTCCTATGAAAATACCGCTTCAGCTCTGTAGGTGCCGGTGGAGTCTTTTTTTTTTTTTTTTCTTTTTCAAACTTTATTTTAGTCAGCCAGCATTGATGAAGCTCTGCAGGTGAGGTAAATGGTAGTGATGTGCCCAATGAACTGAGACACCGAAGCGTGTGTTGAGAAGAAGGGGGCGTTCCTAATGAGGCCTCGTATCGGAGCTTGTGTTGTCAGCATAGGAATCGTGACCAACGCAAAACGAGGCCTCGGTTTACGCAGATGACACAACTTGCCAATCTAAGTTTCTCGTACGCACAGAAACGTTCAGAAGTCACTAGATTGAAGTTGTCAGGTATTTATCAGAGCTGAAAATGCAAAGACAGAAAGATCCTCTGACGTACAACCACAGAAATCAATAGTATTAATAGCTTTCCCACCGATTATGTTCCCCTGCAACACCTGCCCATGACAGAGATCCTTTGAAGATTATTTGCATTAAAAGAAGTCGCGAACCCAAACACTGTGAAGAAGCTCCTTTTTCCTCAGTAAACAGATTTCAGCCCCAGGCCACCTCATACATGGAGTTTCATAAGCACTGCACTCAACACAGAAATAATTCTGACTCTCACAGCAGTTAATGTGTGTTGATATGAAATATGACAAAATGCAATGCTTTCATTTTGTGTCAGATTGATCATGTGCTTTGATTATCTGTTTCTCCATGGTACAATGGTTAGTGCGATCGACTTTTACTCGGGAATCTGTGGATCGAATCCCGCCCCCGGTTGCCTTCTTACCCTGCAACATTTTAATTTTAAACCGTAACCTATTAAGTCAAATACTTAAAGGCACGGTTAATGCATAGTATGTGTTGGATTCTGGTAATTTATTAGATAAAGCCTTTATTTCCTGGTCATGGGCACTACTGAGATTGAGTGCAAAGTTGTTTGGCCTGCTGTAGACCCATTTGGACACTTGATGTCACTAAAGAGGAATATGAATGAAACTCTAGTATTGAGCCTTTTCCCGAACCAATGGGCCAGAAAGACTCATTGCTTCAGGAAGCTTCATTTGGCCATCACTAGTAAATGGTACCACAACATCGTGATTGATGCACAAATCGGGCAAAGGAAAACAACCGGATCCATCACTGCACTCTAGACGCCTTTGACAAGAGTGTGTTTTTCTCTGGATGTCAAGCATCTGATTTTATGTGGACCAACATCAAACTTTGGGAGTCAAGTGTGTTTTTGCCACTGACAACGCGTTTGGTCTGAACACGCTACAGGTAACCCTACTTTCACACACCTGAACCAGATGAACTGCTCATTGACAGGCTTGCAATGAACTTAATGAGGAAGTTTATTGATCTGAATCGGTGTACTGTAGTAGGAACAGATGTAAGACATGCAGGGCAGTGGGTCGTGAGGACAGAGTTGAGAAACGTGGATTTAAGCCATCAGACGGTGGTGAAACTTCATTTAAATTGAATTGAATCTTTTTTTTATTCTCCAGGGCTTCGTGTCGTTCCTGCTGCCTTGCTTTGCCGTGGATCACCTCTACTTGTCCTACGACCAGTACCTGGTGTCCGAAGAGGCCACGCCCATTGCTGAGGGTAACGATGCACCTTTAACTGGCCACCTGACAGAACCCTGCCCACACCTGATGGACAGAGACGTGAGGTGTTTGAGCTCAGACTGGACCACTGTCTCCGTTTGTTTCCTGTCCTCAGACCCTGACGTAGGCCGAGACGTCCTGCAGTTGGTCCAGTGTCTGCGACTGGTCAGCGACGCCGTTTCCGCGGAGATGGCGTACGAGATGGAGAAAGCTCTGGAATACCTGCAGACACCTGAGAGAGCTGCTGAGCTCGTCCTGGAAAACATGCTGTGTAATGACAAGTAAGTCCTCACCTGTCCACATCTGTCCTCTGTCTCAGCTGTCCTCACTGCATCACCTGTTCTGTTTAGCCAAGATTTTTTTGACCAATCAGTGAAGAGAATGAGGCTCTGGGTGGAGATGAGTTATATCAGTGTTGATGTTTGTGAGATAACTTGAGACTCGCCTGCAGCGATAACGTGATCGTGGACATCCAGAACAAACTCCAGGACGTCCGGAACCCAATGGCAGCCATGATGGTTCTGTTGAGGGAGCTGGACCTGGAAACAGACTCGGAGCTCGGTGGAGATGCACCTGTAACCCCAGGTAACTTAAAAACAGACAAAGAGGAAAATGAGCTACAGGACAAACTGTTGAGACATTGTTCTACACGCCCACTCTGCTGCTCCGTGTGTCTGCAGGTCCGACTCTGAACGTCCGGATCAGCTTGTCTCAGCTGTACAGCAGCAGCACCGCCGTCTCCGTGGTCTGTCAGGCCGTCTGTCACATGACCATGACCCGTGCTCTGTTCTGCAGGGACCTGCTGATCCTGCAGAAACTCTACCTACGCTTTGGAGACAACGTAAGCACGTGCACACACACACCCTTGCGCGCGCACACACACACACCTGCGTGGACTGGTCCAGCAGGGGTGACATCATCCAGAAAGTTGGTGTAAGATCAGGTTCTGGTGCATCATGGCAGACAAACCTGAACAGGTGTGTGTGGTGCTGCTTGTTGGAGCTGGAATGACTGTAAAACATGAGTTACCATGGTGATGGGACAATGAGGTCTGTGGTCAGACAGTGTGATGGAATTGCCCTGATGATGGTTGGGACTGGGACAGGTGACATTACACCCAGCTATTTCAACCTGTGTGTGTAGTATGTGTGTGTCCAGGTGTTTCTGGGTGGGGGTGCCCAGCTGCTGCAGCTCCAGCAGGATCTGATCCCCAGGACCTCCCACCTTCTCTCCTCCTATCACCTCCTCAAACACATCAGTCAGAGCCTTGCCTCCTCCGTCCCTATGGATACCATGTGAGTACAGCAGCACACGCGTGTGCACAGATGTGTGTGCGTGTGGTCGGCTGTAAACGTCCTGCTTTTTATTTCAGAGATATGAATCTGCAGCACCTCACGGCTCTGGAGCTGTCGGACACACCAGCTGTTTGCTCTCGCCCAGGTCAGAAAACACACACAATTTTATTAAAGCATCAGAATAAACATGAAAATTGAAACAGGACAAAGTAAGCAGTAAAATTACCCCCCACCCCCAAAAGCATCAGCAGCTCTCTGAGACGCTCAAACATCGATCACTTTCAGCGTTCTGCAGTTTTTACCTGATCTCGCACGGAGCTGAAGTATTGATCAGTGATCTGATGTCTGAGGTGGAGGAAGTTGGAGGTCTGAGTCTTCTGGTTTTGTTCCTGCAGCTCTGAGTCCTCAGACGGTGGTGGAGCTCTTCTACCAGACGTCTGCCAGGAAGATCATCATCTCTCAGATGTTTTCTCAGCAGCAGAGCGACTCCCTGCTCCTCTGGAGTCACATGATGTCCAACGTGGTCCAGCTGCTCGCTCAGCTGCTGTATCCTTCATGGTCTGGTGGGGGAGGGGGGTGGGGGGGGTGGGGGGTGATGCAGCCACTTCCTGTTTGCCTTAACCTCTGTGATCCAGTTGGCCCAGTAACCCTGGTTTCCAGTTCCCGGAGGTTCTGATGGCCAATTGTCAGTACACTCAGCTGCAGGTGAGACTCTTCCTACTTAGAGGACCTGTGATTGGCTCCCCCGTCTTACGTGTGTCTGTGTGCAGGAGTACGTGCGTCTGATTGGCCCGTGGTGTCAGGTGAACATCGGCTCCTGTCGCTTCATGCTGGCTCAGTGTTACCTGGCCAACGGAGAGGGTCAGAAGGTGGGTTAGCGGACGACTCGCTGCAAAGTCACATTTTTTATCTGGTTGTAGTTTAGTACTTTTGCTTCTTTTGCATTTTGCGTAAAACATTTCGTGTAAAACACTTATAGCCCGTTTCCACTGAGCGATCCAGTCTGGTAGAATGGGCCGGCCCATTCAGGCCAGCGTTTCCACTGTAATTCCAGTGTACATTGCATGCGGCATTGTTTGAGAGAAGGTTGCAGTTGGTGAAGAGAAACGCAGCCGGAAAGAAGAGAGAACTTTTTATTCGGGTCTTGAAGCAGGAGCAAACGTAGCCTCCATTAATGTGCAGCCAAGACGGCAGTGCCAGTGGGTACGCAACTTTATACATGTACCCACAAAAATATTATGCAGGTAGTGCAACTGCTAATTCACTGATACTGACTGCAGCGTGGGATCTTTCTACTAATCAGTGGAATGTAATGTGTGATGCATGTAGCCCCACCCTAACCACATTGTACCATTTTCCTATGGACACCCTTCCAAATGGGGTCCATAATTGGAGCGGCTCTGTTGTATGGGCCAATTTTATAATGGAAATGCAAAATAGTGTACCAACCAACGACCGATTAGTTTTATTTTCCTCTTTGCAGCTTTGATGTTTTTTCATGCGGAGCTCCGCTGGTGAAAGTCGCGCACAGACGGCAGCTGAACTTTCCAGCTTTGCTGTTTTAAAGGAGCAAAGACGAAATGTTTACACTGCAAAGTTTGCTCGCGTTCTTTTCTAAATCTGTTGTCCTGGCACTGTTAAGGGGGGGTGGATCTTCTTTGGGACCCCCTTTCCCCCAAAAATGTTTTGTTTTTTGACAACATTAAAGACAATAACTTCAATAGTTGTGTGTGTGAAATGGTTAAAAGAAAGTCAAACTGCATTAAATGAGATGCTCACAGTGATACTGTAGTAATCGGGGTACAACTAAACCAGGGTTATTCAGTTCTGTCCTACGAGAGCCACAGCAGGTTTTCCATGTCTGTGCGCCAACACAAGTTAATGAGTCATTGTGCGAAGGTTGATTGGCTATTGGATCTATTTAATTTGAGTCAGGTGTGTTTGAACATGGATAGATGGAAAACCTGCTGGATTGTGGCCCTCGTAGGACCGAAGTAAGTAACCCGGACCTAAACTTTATGCTGGTGCACCCAAATTAAAAAGTTAGTCTGGAGCCCCGTGATCAATAAAACCGTTTACTTTACCTGCTGTAAAGTTTTGTTTTATGTAAAGCTGGTTGGATTGTCTTGTGCATGAGATGTGACAACAAACAATAAATCTGTCTTTATCACAACTTCCTGTTTCAGGCATTGCAGTGCTTCCAGGAGGCGGCAACAGAGGTGGAGAAGGAGGAGTTTCTGATGAAGCTTACGGGCAGCGAGGAAGAGGAGGCAGCCTCCAGCCCTAGGCTACAGTTCTATAACAAGGTATGCACACCTGCTCGGTGCCGGTCCTAACCTGTGTGGAGAACCAGGTGGGTCAAATACTACATTCACACCGCAGGTAAATGCTTTCACTCAAATGTGACCCATATCCAACCTGCTTCTGACTGTGTGAACAGCACAAGTCGCATTGAATCTGACATTTTTTTCAATACCACTTTCAAATGTGGTATTGAATTGGATTCATATCCGATCCGTGTGGAAGTGACCGCAGTCTGTATGGGCATGTTGCATTCCAACCTCTTCTGTGAGACCGGGACGGACGTCCTTATTTCTGCACCAGAGGAGATGGACACTGAACGTAAACAATGGACTGAACAGTTAAATCATATTTTACCACTTCTGCTCCGACACCACATCCACACACTCCTCTGTAGTTACAGATGTTGCAGCAGTTGTTTCACACAGAAACATTAGTCACAAGTGGGTTTCTCTTCTTCCTCTGTCTTCGCAAAACCCGCTCATACATTTGCTGACTGCCGTCACAAATTGCTTTCAAGTGAGCCGCAAATACCGGTAACCATGAACACCGTTAAGCGTGTGACGTCATTCGTGTTCAACTGAGCATGCATGTCACTTCAGAAGCATGAACTGTTCATATTGCAGTCGGTGGACAAGCCACATTTAGAAATGTAATGTGAGCACCCGCACAAAAAGATCCGATCTGACAAAAAATCGAAACTGCGGTGTGAACGTCGTCTAACACTGTTCCTGCAGGTGCTGCGGCTGCTGGAGGACGTGGGTCTGCCAGAGCTCGTCATCCAGTTGGCCTCGCTGGCTGTTACCGAGGCCGGCGGGGACGTCAACAGTCAGGTAAACAAGCGTGTCTGTTTGCATGTTGTTGTTTGTTGATCAGATAAACATGTAAACGCCGTGTCTGCAGGCGGCTCTCTGGACTCGGATTTTCAAACATCATCTGGATCTGGGACACAACAGTGAAGCCTACGAAGCTCTGACCCAGAACCCAGACAGCAGCATGTACGCGCGCACCCACGCACACACACACACGCGCACACACACACCTTCAGTTATCCAGCTGGTTTCCACCGGAGCTGTAAACTGATCATGTGACGCTCTGGTTAAAACAAATGTCCTAAAGTCTCTTCTGGAATTTTATTTTTCTGTTTATTAAGTAAACTAGATTTTAAACTCATGTCAACAAAACTTAATTAACGAGCAGTATTGTGTGTGTGTGTGTGTGTGTGTGTGTTCTCAGGCAGCTGGATTGCCTCCGTCAGCTGGTGGTGGTTCTGTGTGAACGATCTCAGCTTCAGGATTTAGTCCAGTTTCCGTATGTGAACCTGCATGATGAGGTGAGACCTGACCTCCAAATGACCCCCAACCCCTCCCCCATCTTGATCAGTGCTCTAATGGAGAAAGGAAACCTGGGTTGATGAGCAACTTCTCGTGCTGCTTATCAGGATTGGGAATAGATAACAGAGAGATATCCCGGGATAATCCAGCTTTGTAGTACAGGCTCCTGGTGGCCGGTGTGTTTATTCCAGACTGGTCTTGTGACCTGCAGGTGGTCAGCATCATCGAGTCCCGAGCCCGTGGACTGGACCTGCTGACCCACAACTACTACGACCTTCTGTACTCGTTCCACATTGCCCGCCACAACTACAGGAAAGGTAAATATTTGCTCTCTCACACACACACACTCACTCATGTGTTCATGCTGCTGTTGACCGTCTGTGTGTGCACGTCCAGCGGGAACCGTCATGTTTGAGTTCGGGATGCGACTCGGTCGGGAGGTTCGGACTCGACTGGGCCTCCAGAAGCAGGTGAACTGTTACCTGGCTGCTCTGAACTGCCTGCGCCTCATCAGACCCGAATACGCCTGGATCGTCCAGCCCACCTGTGGGAGCACGGTGCGCACACACACGTGCACACATGCACTCACATGCACAGGTATGCACTGGTTCTGACTGTGTGTTTCTGCTGCAGTACGAGCGACCCGGAGCCTCACCGAAGAGGAACTCTGATGGAGAGTTTCCACCAGAACCAGGTCTGTTCACTTAGACTGATCCTGGAGCAGAACTGGGGTCTACGTGTCCTGCTCATCCCAGTCTGGGGTGGATGGGTCTGATATGAGAACCAAACCAGAACTTGGTGTTAGGAACGGAGCAGAACTTGTAGTGTTTGTATCTAAACAGACCCGGGAGCAGCTGACAAGGTCTGGTTCTGGTTCTGTTCTCAGCTGCAGCCAGACGTCAGGTGGACATCCTGGAACTACACGACCTGGAGAAGGAGTACTTCCTGTCCCGGGCCCGGCTCACGCTGGCTCAGCACCACCCGCCGTCTGCAGCCATCGCAGGTACGTGACTGACAGTTCTGGATCAGGACCAGAATCAGTAGTCCAGTTTGGTTCTGGTTCCTCCAACATCTGGAATCCACGGAGCATCTGAGCCATCCGTGAAATCTGATGTTTCTGCACCCGGATTCAGTCGGAGGGTCAGAACCTGGAGAAGGCTGGTCTTCAGTTCAGGTAGTGTTAAAACGTGTCTACCGTGTGTGTGTGCATGTGTCTGCAGGTAGTGCATCAGCACCAGAGCTCGTCACCCTGCTGGTCCAAACTGGACTCTTCGACACGGCTCTGGCTCTGTGTCAGACCTTCAGACTGAACCTGAATCCGGTCTTCGAGGGTCTGACCTTCAAGTGAGTTTAGAACTGCTTCAGACCTGAGGCAGACACGCCCACCTCATTAGCATATGGCACAGAAATTTATAACCAGTTATGCTCTGAACTTGTAACTGTGATGTCCGTGAGCTCGTTTACGCGGCTGTTTACCAGACTGTTTACCTGTTTGCTGTTCAGATGCATCAAGCTGCAGTTTGGGGGGGAGGACTTGCAGAATGAAGCTTGGAGTTGGTTGGCTGCCAATCAGCTGTCAGTTGTCAACACCAAAGAGTCCAGGTGTGACGTTTGTGTCAGCGATCACTTTGATCTGCAGCGTAACCTGATCAGAACCGTTAAAATCCTCATTCTGACCCGTTTCTTCTGTCCTCAGCGCCGCAGACGAGGCCTGGCGGCTGCTGGGCTCCTACCTGGACAGGTATCCTTCCACCAACGGGCAGCATCATCATCACGTCATCCACAAGCTGCTGTCACACGGGGTTCCTCCACCTGATTGGCTGCTACAGTCTTACAAGGTGAGAGTGGGCGGGGCTAAACTCAAAGCAGGGAATGATGGGATAGCGCTGCCATGGTAGGATGCTTCTGGTCTGAGGAGGGCCAAGTCTTTGTTTACATGTAGTTTGTTGTTGTTTACAGCGGGTGGATGCTGCATCTCTGCTGCGTTTGTTCCTGAATTTCGACCTGCTGGAACCTGCAGCCGAGCTCGTGTTGGAATATGTTGATGCCGTTTTGGGTCGAGGTCACCAGTACTTTGGAGTAGAGGTGCGCACAAGCTCACATGCAAACACACACACACACACACACATACAGCAATGCGTTGACCTTCGTGTGTGTGTGTGTGTGTTTCAGAGGCCGCTGTCTGCCACGTCCCCGCCCACCTGGCTGCCGTACACCTCCATCGATCAGCTGCTGAATGCTCTGAGCGAGACGCAGACCCACAGCATTGTGAGTCACTTCCTGTGTACATGTTTACATCAGTGATGTCACCACCTGTCAGGCTCATCATCGATGTTTTTCAGCTTCACAGCAAAGTTCGGGACAAACTGGATGAATATCACAATGTTGTCCGTCAGATGACCAGACTGAGGCTCACCGCTCAGAGACGAGTCGCCGCCATCTGATCAATAATCTGATCCATTATCTGATCAGTTATTAGTTTTGTATTTGTTGTTTTTCACCTGTAAATCTGATAAATTAAAGCACGTTTTTTTTTATCTTTAGTTTTAGAAACTGTTGTTTTGCTCAGGAACTGAACTATGATGTCATCATTACTCATTTGCATATTTGGAGTAACTTCCTGTTTACAGAACATGTCTCAACAGTTAAGGTCACATGATCCTCAAACCTCATTTAGAAAGGGAGAAAACGAGGTTTCACGTTTGAGACGAGAGGTTTAGACCCGATGGGACCAGACTGGATCAGACCAGATCAGACTGGATCGGACCTTCAGGGAATGCTCTGCCATCAGCTTGATGTTGTGGTGACGCCTCTGTAAAATCAGCCAGTGATCCGTTTGCTAGGTTACCATGGAAACTGAGACAAAGCTGATGATGGTTGTGACAGGAAATTAATGTTTAAAACCAGATCAGAGTGAGACCCAGACACACCTCTGACATTTTTCATCAGATCGTCTCAGGAAATCCATCTTTGTTTGGTCCATTAACAGTAGTTCAACATAAACATTAATTTTAGTTCTGTTTTCAGTCTGAGGTTCTTTCCAGGGTTCTTGTGGGGTCTTAAAAATGTTTAAAATTCTAAACTTTAAATTTAAGGCCTTAAAGGGGAAGTTCAGGATTTTTGACATAGGGCCTCATTTACAAGTGAGCCAGGAAACTACTTATAACTGAAGACAGTTTCAACATATTTCTTTCCGTCATTCTAGTTCCTGAAGGTCGTTGATGCTAATGCTAGTGTGAGTCAATAGGAATCTGCTAGCCTGTCATTAAAACCAATCTTATCCACTCCACAAAACATCCAAGGCAAATCAGCAAGCTTATCTGTGTAAATGCTGTGTTAAACAAGTAAAACTAGCCTTGTATGATAAAATTTTGCATTACATATCAATGAACTTGTTTCTTACCAGCTGCAGAATGATACACTTTGGTTCCCGGTGGTAGTGTCACTACCTTTGTCGGTGTATTCTCGTTAATAGAGAGATGGTGACAGTTTGATGAAAAAAGTTAGTCTTCAAAATCCGACATTTCCTCATGCCTTTCAGACCTGGTCGAAGTTTTGACTGTATATTTGTGTAATCAGATTCCTTCAGGCAGCAGATGATATTACTCCACTGCCAAATACAGGAAGTAAAACTTTGTAAAGTGTCTCAGCAGCAACAATCAAAATGCAAATTAGTTTGTTGTTTTTCTGTTTTATTGCCTGTAGTCTTGTTTTCTGCGGTACCTCTTATGCTTGTGTTTTTACTGTTTTAGATTCCTGTTTTTAACGTTTTATCTGCCTGTACAGTTTCCTTGGGTGTTTTACTTGTAACATTATTCTATTAACATGGCATTGACACCGATAGTCTTCAGTTATAAATGATTTGCCTCGGATGTTCTGTGGAGTGGATAAGATTGTTTTTAATGACAGGCTAGCAGATTCCTATTGACTCAAACTAGCATTAGCATGGGCGACCTCCTGGAACTGGAATGATGGAATGAAAATATGTTGAAACTGTCTCCAGTGATAAGCAGTATCCTGGCTCACTCGAAAATGAGGCCCTATGTCAAAAATCCTGAACTTCCCCTTTAAAATGTCTTAAAACAGCCAGCTTTTCATCGAATGCCTTAGATTTGACTTAGACTAGTCTTAATAGTCTGGCCACGTATTAAAACGCAGGAATCAGAAGTATATTCTGTCCGTCTTTCGAAGCAGCTCAGAAAGCTATTATACAGGTGTCGGTATGTAATTATTAAACTACTAATCCTGTGACAACTACTTGTTTTTATGGTTTAAAGTTTTCCTAATAAAAATCTCATGTCTGACAGCCTCAGTGTGACAGCAGGTAAAAAAAAAAAAAAAAAGATAATTAGGAAATTCTCTGTATTTAACCTCTCATGTTGAACTTGAGAGCAATCAGCTACTATTTGAAGCCCCCAGGGAGCAGTTGGTGGGGACTGAGGACCTTGCTCAGTGGTCCACTGTCAGGAACTTGAACCCAGGTCTGCCATGCCAAAGCCTGCAACATTACCACTATGCTATCCACTCCCTCTAATAGATGGATGTGGACAGATATTGTTAGGAAAGTTACTTTGATTAAGAAGGTACAGCATTGTTTATCTTTTTAATGCAGGGAATTTTTTACTTCACCAATAAAACAAAAATGGTTTTGACCTTTTGGGATCATTTAAATGTTTCTGGTAATGCATCATGTTGGTCTTAATTCAGAAAAGGTCTTTAAAGGTCTTAAATTTAACTTAAAAGAACCCTGTCTTTCATCTGGAGATGAGCACCTGTATTCCACAAGAACAGAGAACTTGGTTCTCTTTAAGAACATGCTTGGTTCTAGCTCAGTTATTTCATCCATCTGGTCTGCAGAACGAGTCTTGGCCTCAATTTCTAAGACCAGACTTTCAGTGACCACATGTAGCCGTGACTGGTTGCCCCAGCCAGTCTGTTCAACCCCTCACCTTCCACCGGGCTGGCCAGATGCATGAACACGAGTGGGAAAATCCACAACTTGTAGCTTCTGTTAAATATGTTGACATTGATATTTACCATATTTACTTGTTCTGCAGAAATTTGGGGGAGAACATCAGAGTTCTTAAATGTTGACACTTTTCTATGAAAATGTTCTGAGCTTTTGGTGATGCAGTTTCACTGGTCACTTTTTCTGACTGGCACTAAGGTTTCTGTGACCTGCAATATGATAGTATCGTCTATACATCAGCAGACATTCATAATCTGGTTAATGAGCAAGTCTGCATAACTGGACTGATGAGACTCAGAAACAGGCAGGGTCCCTTTAAGAACATTGAGCAAGACCTCATGGTTGCATCTTCTGGACGGGGCTATACGGTTGCAGTAGACTCCTGGCTTTCCTTCATCTCTCTTTTTTAAAAAAACTATATTCATTATTTATGTTCCATAAATTGAAGCATATTTTTGTAACAGCATGAAAAATCAACTCCATGGTTCATAATTGGGATCTTTTCTGCCACGACAGTTTACAAGGAGAATTTATTCCTGGATTATTTATTTAAAAGATGTTAAAATATTTTACATTTGAAAGAATTTAATCAGTTCAAAGTCAGAAAACTTGCAGATGAACATGAGTTTAATTCAGATGAGTAAATATGATCTAAAAGTTTTTAATGTAAACCAAACCATCTGAACCCTGCAGAAAGCTTTTCTAAACTAATAATGCAGTTCAAAGCATTTTTATTTTCTGATGTAGAGGAGGGACACGGCAGTGTGGGGTTCTGTCATTATGCCTTTGATTGATCATGCGCCCTGGCTATTTGCCACAGGGATATCCCGACTGGTGAGCATGCAGGACTCACCTGGGAGCCGTAGTATTTTTCTAATTTTGCGCAAGGAATGAATTTTACTCATATTCAGCTTTAATATCTTATTGGTTATTCACCAAATGAGTTGTAAAATGTGGGCATATTGAACATTGGCCAGAAATCTGATATTGTGCTTTCTTATTTCTTAAAGAGGTGAGCAGCACTGGAACTAACACAGTTCTAACTAACACTGATAACTGCAGCAGGTCAGGATTGGTTTATGGAAAACAGACTGATTACTGTCAGAAATTCATCAGTTATTACTGCAAATCATCTGACTTTACTGACCTTAGAATAAAATCAGTCCCACTTTCCCAGTGATCAATCATATTTGGTATCAATGGATTCCTTGTAATTTCGGGATTGTGGAGATGCTTGTGTCATTATGTCGTCTGGAGAAATGAATGCACCACACCCCAAAGCCTGCAGTGTTGAAAGATAAGCTGACATTTATAAATAAAGAATAAACGGGAACATTTTTCCAACTTTAAAGCCATAATGAATGCTGAAAATGTCAGTCTGATTATTAAATCACCTACTGTTGGTGCTTTGAATTAGATTTAATACCTTCTAAAAAAAAATCTAACCTGGAAAAGTTCTTATTATTTCTGAATTAATTCATTCAGTGCATTAAATAGAAAATAACAGAGACATGAATCACAAAGCTGGCCAGCCTGCATGTTAGAAGACAAGAGTCTTAAGTTCACAGTCTGGAGGCTCAACACTTACTCCAAACATGACTCCTGTGTTTGTTGGTGTAGCCTAGCTAATGGTGTATTGCACAGTGTTAGGTTAAATTTGTGTGTGCATCATGACTCTTTCTAAAATTCTAAAATTCATTCTTTTTCACACACACACAGATTCACATAAACACAAACTCAGAATCACACAAACATGGAGCAGAGCACTGCCATTCAAGCCAGGATAGGGAGGCCCCGATGAGGAGACCCGGAGTCACATCCAAGGTCACTTCCTGCTGATAGCAAAACCTTTATATAATATAAAAATGGTTACACACACACACAAGAAGATAGAAAGAGAAGTGATACGGACAGTGGGCCGGTTGGCAGATGAGTTAGGGAGTGTCTTTTTTTTTTTTTTAGGTTGCTATCTCATCTCTCCGGCTGTTGGATAAGAAATGGTGGAAGCATGGTCAAACATCAGCCGCCATCAACAGGTTGCTGAGGCACCACTGCCCTCCAACACCCTAGCCAATTATTTTGCAGCATGAATATGAATACGAACATGAATTTTAAAATCATTGTGCAACATCACACAATAGGAGTTCCTGCATAACTGACGTGGTCCTAATACAATTAAGTTTACCCGTGAATATTCAATAAAAATTTATTTACGTTTCAGCCTCCCCTCGTTCTTTTTGCCACATAAGAGTAACCCTGTCAGAAGCAATCATTTATATTGAACCTTACAGCACCAGGGTCAACTTGCATTAATCGCAAATTAATCACAAATTTTAACTATATTCTACATGGACTATCAACAAGATATTTTACTGCTACGGAGTAAATGTTACCAACGACAGTCACAAGAGGGCACTCTAGGGTTGTGACAGCTAAATCCCAAATTGGTCGTTTTGCAGCAAGAAGAGTTAATTTCGGACATCTGATTTTACTGTCTGTATGGTGGAACAAATCCCAAAAGCACATTTTAATCTTTATCATCTATGACGTTTCTGATCATATACAAGCATAAACTTTGGATACAGTATATATTTATAGTGATATGAATATTCATAACATAAAAGTATGTTTGTGTATATACATATATATACACACACACATATATATATATATATATATATATACACACACATACATATCACACACACACACACACATACATACATTTATATATGTATACATTTATATAAATATATATACATATACATATATATATATATATATATATATATATATATATATATATACTGCCCGGCCAAAAAAAAAGTCGCCAACAAAAAAAGGTCAAACATTTAACATTTCGTTGGACCGCCTTTAGCTTTGATTGCGGCAGCATTCGCTGTGTTTCCAGAAGCTTCTGCAATGTCACCAGATTTATTTGCATCCTGTTGCATCAATTTTTCACCAAGATCTTGATGATGATTGTAGAGTCTGACCACAGCACATCCCAAAGATTCTCAATGGGGTTCAGGTCTGGACTCTTGGGGGGCCAATCCATGTGTGAAAATGATGTCTGATGATCCCTGAACCATCTTTCACAATCTGAGCCCGATAAAATTTGGCACGGTCATCTTGGAATATGGCCGTGCCATCAGGAAAGAAACATCCATTGATGGAATAACCTGGTCATTCAGTATATTCAGGTATCAGCTGACCTCATTATCTGAGCTCATACTGTTGCTGAACCTGGACCTGAGCAACTGCAGCAACCCCAGATCATCACACTGCCCCCACAGGCTCATACAGTAGCACTAGGCATGATGCTGCATCACTTCATCTGCCTTTCCGGCCACATTTCTTCCTGGAAGACGATGGTCCACTATCCTTCCAGTTTTTCATAATGCTTTGGACTGTTCTGAACCCAGTTTTAGTAGTTTCTGCATCTCCTTAGATGTTTTCACCTCTTGATGCCAATGATTTGACCCTTCTCCGACAGACTAACATCTTTTCCAAGACCACGGATGTGTCTTTACACATGGTTGTTTAGGAAATGAGAAGCAAGTCATTGCACCAGTTGGGGTTAAATAACTTGTTGCCAGCTGAAAGATAATCGCCCATGCAGTAATTATCCAATAGGAGGCTCGCACCTATTTGCTTAGTTAAATCCAGGTGGCGACTTTTTTTTGGCCAGGCAGTGTATATATACTGTATGAACATATAATAAAAACAAAAACTGTCCCGCAGTTGCAGCTAGGATGAAGATTAGCACCTCCAAATCCGAGACCATGATCCTCACCCGGAAAAGTGAAGTGTCTTCTCCGGGTCGGGAAGAAGGTCCTGCCCCAGGTGGAGTTCAAGTATCTCGGGGTCTTGTTCACAAGTGAGGGAAAAATGGAGCGGGAGGTCGACAGGTGGGTTGGTGCGGTGTTCGCAATGATGCAGACGTCGTGGTGAACAAGGATCGATTTACCAGTCACCCATGGGCATGAGCCGTGGGTCATGATCTGAGGAACGAGATTGCAAGTACAAGCGGTCGAAATGAGTTTCCTCCGCAGGGTGGCCGGGCTCTCCCTTAGAGATAGGGTGAGGAGCTCGGTTATCAGGGAAGGACTCAAAGTAGAGCCACTGCGCCTCCACATTGAGAGGAGCCAGATGAGGTGGCCCGAGCATCTGGTCAGGATGCCTCCTTGGTGAGGTGTTCTAGGCACGTCCCATTGGGACGAGGCCCCAGGTAAGACCCAGGACATGCTGGAGGGACTACGTCTCCCAACTGGCCTGGGAATGCCTCCCGATCCCCCTGGATGAGCTGGTGGCTGTGGCCAGGGAGAGGGAAGTCTGGGTTTCCCTGCTTAGGCAACTGCCCCCCCAATCCGACCTCGGATAAGTGGCAAAAGATGGTACGGTACGACAGGTGTAGAAGTCTTTTTGAACATTAGAGAAAACGCCTAATTGCAGTGATTGCCTCAAAGTGTTGCTCAACAAAATTTTAGCATCTGAGCCCCATCATGATAGTTTTTTTTATGTGTTTGTTAATATTTCTTTTGAACCACCATTCAGTCATTCTTATGAATTTAATAGTTTTTATTAATGTCAATTTTAACTTAACTTACTGACAGCTGATTTTTTTCTGTCTTTAAAGGAATACAACACCCACAGAATGATATGCCTTCTCAATATCTCAAATGCAGCCGGAGATCCGAGGAGGGTTTAGTTATCCACCAACTTTCATATAATGGAGTTCACCGGCGCTCAACACAAAACGGTCCATAAAAGTCCACAAAAACTTGGCAATATTCCTCCATACTGCTTGTCCAATGTAATCCAAGTGTCCTGAGTGGGTAGCATCCATAATTTACTCGAAACAACATCATTTAGTATATTTTTTATACACAGATAGCCTAACGGCAATGAGCATTCACAGCGAGTTGCGAGTGAGTGCGAAGTAAATTGCCACCTCGTCGGGCATAATCTTAAACCAATTCATTTATTTCTGGCCTTTCATCACTGAACAAACTGATTAATCCATGTGTGTTTGGCCATTGTTGTCATGGTTACTGAGGTCATACACACCTGGTTTAATCAGTTGTCCAGTAATGAAAGACAGGAAACAAAGGAGCTGGATTAAGTTCAGGCAGTAGTGGAGTCGTTAATATAGCCCCTTACAGCATCATAATTGTGAGCAATCAACATGCTTTATTGTCAATATTATAGAGCTCCCCAAAAATTTCACAAATTGTGTTTTTAGGGGAGCTATTTCATTAAGGGGAGCTATAGCTTCCCTGTGGTTCGCACCCTGTCTTACACCATTTGGAAAAGTATGTATGAGAACTACTGATCAAGTCAGCATAGAGACCTAATGTGACAGAACTTTCAGCTACACCCCTGATGAAAATTCATGATGCTATTTATCCCAAAAGAGCAATGACCCAAATGCACATCACAAATCAAAGTTGACTCATCAGTCAACACCTGCAGGCCAGACAGACAAAATATCATGAAACTAAAATGAGCTAAAGGGGAAATTCGTTATTTTTCAATCTGGACCTTTTTTCTAGCATGAAATACATTCATTTTCTCACCCAGGCAGTTTTGGTGCAACTTGAATTCCTTTGGGAGATATTTAGATCCACTCCAGATCAGCGAATGCCCAATATACTGATCATTTACAGACATTTACTTGTTATAGTGTCGCATAACAGTGACGTCATCAAAGCTGCAGCAGTAAAAATGTCTGTAAATAAGGACAAATCACCACAAAAAAAGCTGCTTCGAGCTCACAGGGGGGTCCAACTAATGTTTGGTAACAAAACATTGGTGAAATGAGGGGAGTTTGTGGCAGATAATGTCTTATTTAGAGGCTACGCGAGGTTGCCCCATCTCTTCCATTATATTGGACATACGCTGATCTGGAGTGGATCTAATTCCTGAAGGAATTCAAGCTGCACCAAAACTGTCTGGGTGAGTAAATGAAAGCATTTCATGCTAGAAAACAGGTCCAAACTGAAAAACTTAGGACCCCCCTTTAAAACCTGCATGATTCTTCTGAAATGTTCCACATCCATGAAATAACATCAGTGTAGCATCAGCTTTTTACTTCATCTGTAAGTCTTACCTGACAGATAAATACAGTATCTGTGACCTTTTGATGACCCACAGGTTTGCTCCTGCTCTGTCGGCTTCAAACTTCCTGTTTGACCCTGAAATCCAACCAAAATCTGAACCCTCCTGAATAAGTCACAGCTGCAGCTTCATCAGACACATTCACAGGTAAAACCGTTATCAGTGTGTACGAATCTAAACATCCTGAAAGTGGAAGCATGTGTTACCATCAGAAAACACCACTTTTCCTTGATTCCAGTACAGATTCACTCTGACCCTCTGCAGCTTCTTCTAAACTCCCTGATAAATGTCAGAATCTGCAACACTATCAAGAACCATTTCCCCCCAAATCCAGAGCATGTTTGTCTTCCTGTTGACAGACTCTGATAACAAACCCAGCCCATCTCCAACCTCCGACCTCGGGACACAACCAGAATAACCACCGATCCTGGGTGCTGGTTCTCCCCTCTCACACAGATCATATTGTCAGACAGGACAATATTTGGACCAGCAGTGTTTGGGTCCAGAATGCAGCAGACCAGGTGTTCCAGATGCTGAAGGCCAGGTTCCCCAGGTGTTTGGTCTGGTCCTACAGAGCTCATGGACGCAGCTGCAGATCCTCCACCAGGTGGCAGCACTGGACTCTTTCAGGAACAAGACTCTGCAGCTTCCAGCTCTTCTTCTGTGGTTTTAACTGTAAAGAGCTCCCATCTCTCTACTCAAAGCAATTATCTTCTCCTTCACCATCCCTCTCTTCTGCTCCTCTTCCTCCCTCAATGCAGCCAGCCTGGCCTCCTCTTCCTCTGCTAGAAATTGATGAAGCTTCTTGAACTGCATCTGTGCTGAGCAACTGTAACTGATGTTTTGTCCACAAAAATCAAAACATTTCAACAGGTTGATCTAATATCGCAACGAAGGGTTAATCCATGACTTCGCAGATCAGGGGTGTCAAACATACAGCCCAGGGGCCAAAACCGGCCCACCAGAGGGTCCTACTGGCCTACTGAGGCAAAATATTGTAGAAAGTTGTTTTTTCATAATGTTTTCTAAAAGGATAGTTCAGTAAATGTAAATATCTGGATAATATACTTGTACTTCGTTATTTTACTAATCTGGCCCACTGGAGACCAGACTGCATCATATCTGGGACCTGGACAAAAAGCAGTTCGACACCTCTGGTGTAAATGATAGTCTCATTGTTTAAGCTAGTGTTAACTTCATTAACCTGCGATTGCTGGGTCCAGTAACTTAACCTTGCATAGCATCATGTTTGCTGTTCACCAGCATCTTTATTGGGACGTCTATTCAGCTCGTTTAATCTGAAGCAACCAATCAGCAGTTGCCATCCCCCTCTCTAGACTCCACACGCAATGAGCTTGTCTGTTGCTCTTGAAGTTTACCCGCTTAACTAATGAAGTTTAATCAGGCCCTGCCTCTCTGCATGATGCGTTCAAGTGCAGAGCAGATGTGGGACAGCAGAGCATCTGCAGCTGCTTCCGGAGGCGCTGACGCAGCTTAGCTGAGACACGTTGACGTCGTCTATGAGAAATGATTTCATTCTCTGCATTTTGAAGGCGTATTGCTGATGATGTAGCGGCTGCCACTGCTGAAGACAAGTAGGGGAAACACTAGATTATCATCATCATGATGAAGGAGATGAGGAATACAAATAGAACCAGGCTTTATTGGGTCAGATCTACTGTACATGTTGGAACACAGACTTTCAGCAGCAGAGTGACTCGTACAAAAAGCTAAATGGAATGCTTCAGTAATACTGATCTGTACCATATAAGGAATGCAGTCTGTTACATCATCATCATCATCATCATCATCCCCCTCCATCAGAGGTATTACGTCTGCTATAGTACCAGTTTATCTGCTGTGGCACACTTGCACAGGTGAGCACACAGGAAGTCCTATCTCTCATGTGATTGGTCATCTGGAGTCCGTATCAGGAAGCCCCGCTCTGTGCAGTCCGTGCGCGGCTTCGTGCACGGCTCTGTGAACAGGAAGTCACGCCGTGCTCTTGGTGGGCAGCTCCGTGCTGTTGTGTCTCGTCTTTCGTGACGTGCCGTCATCTCGCGGCCGCGCCTTCTGCAGGCTGGACATGGCGGCGGTGCGCTCGATGTCAATGAGGGCATACAGCTCGGTGCGCCGCGTGGGCGTGGTGGGCGGCAGCGGTGAGGTGGGGGTGCGCGGCGTGTGGGGGTTGCTGCCGTCCGAAGCGCCCCTGTTCCCAGCGCTGCTGTCCATCTCCACCTCGATGTAGTTCAGGGTTTTAGGCGGCTCCGGGTGGCCCGGCAGTGGCGGCCGGCGGAAGTCGAAGTTAAAGATGGTGGGTCCGTCGGCGCGGCGGCGGGCCGTGTCAGGCCGGTGCGCGCTGAGCGGCGCCGTCACGTTCTCAGTGTTAACATAGTTGTGCGAAGGCTCAAGCGTGGCGGACAGCGGGTGGGAGTAGGAGTGGTGCAGCAGGCTGTGGGGCGGGTGGTGGTTGTAGCCGTTGAGCGACGGCGTCTTTAGGCCGCCGCCCTCCTCCTCCTCCGAGCTCGGCTTCCTGGCCTCCCACACCGGCGGCAGGGCTGGCAGGTTCTCATAGTCCAGCAGGGCGGTGCGCCGCTGGGCTGAGTTGTTAACATTCTGCAGGTCGGGGGTGAGGGGGGGCGGCCGGTGGCGGCGGGGAGCGGCAGATGAGTTGGAGGAGGAGCCGTTGGAGTGCGGGGGGGGCGGCTCCACAGGGCCCTCAGTGGGGCCATTAGTCTCTTGAGGCTCCTGAGCCTCCTTCAACTCCTGCTGCCTTTTCTCCATCAGCTGCCTCTGAACAGGGGTGGGGCCCAGAACAAAGCGCACCCCCTGAGGCTCCAGCAGCACCTGGGGCTCCAGCTGGGTGGGTGGGGCCAAAGGCTCAGTGCGGACCCTGGGAGGAGGTGGGGGGGTGGGAGGACACTGGGACTGGGGAGAGGTGGGGCTCTCCAGAGGGGTGGTGGCGGTCAGCGGGCTGGGCTGGTCCTCCAGGAGACCCGTGGTGTTCACGTAGGTGTGGACCTATAAACACATCATCATCATTCTCATCATCATCATCATCCTCATCAACATTATCATCATCATCATAATCTTCACAGTTATCACCATTCTCATCAGCATCATCCTCCTCATCACCACTAGGTCATGTGACTTGTATCTGATCTTACCGCCTCATCAGCCACCAGCAGCGGGTGAGTCGACTCCTCCCCCACAGACGGCAGGCGGGTGCTGGCCACAGAGGGGTGACGTGTGGAGGGGTGAGACGGAGCCTCGCCCACAGAGGGCATCCTGGTCACCCCGTTAGGAACCGAGGGCACCGAGTATCCCAGAGCTGCACAGAGAGAGGTAATCAGTAACTACGTGGATCCACCAGCTGCTGCTCTGACAGACTTGACGTCCAGACATACCTGCAGGTGTAAGCGCCGCCTGCTGGTTGGGGTCCAGCACCGCCTCCTCCACCACGTTGATACTGTGACTGTGCATCACCTCCTGCAGCATGTTGAAGATCTCCTCAGCTCTGGAACATTTGAAGGCGAAGATACCTGCAGACACACAGAGCAGCAACACACTCCTGATTACAACGTTTCAAGGAGGAGGGGGAGGAGCTTCAGGTCAGCTGAGCGAAGAGAAGAATCTGCAAGATCCATCATCTCAGGATGGATCAGTCTAACCTGAAGCAGCATCCACTTATCTGGACTTTGTGGAACCAGGACCCTGAATGGAAGGTTACATGGTGAAGGCACCAGAATGATTTTTTTTTTTCCATGTGAGCAGACCAATCAGGAGAGTGCTTCAGCCTATGGTGATGTTCTGTAGCACCATCTGGTGGCCATCTGTGGTATTACACCACTGCAGGTACCTGAACTCCTGTAACAGCAGCTGTTGTCACTGAAAACCCAAAGATGGCCTGCCCCATCAGCACTACACTCATCACGCTGATGTCACAGCCTGGTTTGCACCTGACAAACAAAACAGCTAACTCAAGCCGTTTTCAGACCTGCATTGCCGAACATGAGCGGTTCATCCGCTCTTTAAACGGACTCGTCTTTTCAAACATGCCGCTTCGTTGCGGACTTGTCGTGTCCTGGCCGCTTTCAGACATCAGGAAATGTTGCGGATAAATCAGCACAGCCCAACTCTCACTTCAACTCTGTCTGGAACATTTCCTTGTGCATTCAGCCAAAACGACGTGCTGCAACATTTCCGCTCTTATGACATGGGGTCCATCCGGTACATGTCCGCTACATCTCCGGGGTAAAAGAGCGGATCACATGTCTGTATGCAAGTGTTATAAAGGACAGAGTCCGCAATATTACTGCTTTCCAGTGCAAGTCTGAAAGGGACTTCAGAGTCGTATTTACCCTATACGTCCTCTGATGAAGAAACTAAGGGTGCACGATGGGTTGGTCGGCTGATCAATTGGCCAGATTTTCTTAATCAATACATGTGAAACATCTTATCTACCCCCGCAAAAGTCCTTTACTTTTGCTTTAAGGGAAGGCTGACTTACAGGCCCGCCCACCAGGTCACGTCTACATGCACATCTTCATGGGTTCACAACAGTCATGGAGCACCAGCATGTCTCAGGAAAAAGAGCAAAGAATCGAAATTTGCAATTCATGCAAGGCTGAAATATGTGGCGATAGGGCCACAACCAAAACATTCAATACAATAAATCTCATTTGCCATTTAAAAAACCACCACAAAGCTGAGTATGCAGCATCTGAAGCCACTAATCAAGCTAAGGCTAAAGCTAAAGCTAGCAGAAGCAAAGTGGCCCGCTGTCACTGTGGGTGCTTTTCCAGGTGTCTTGGAAGTCCGAATGGACGTGAATGACGCCATTACCAGCAGATTGCCGTTCCAGCTGAACAAACTCGTCTCCACAATATCACTGTAGAAGCTTTGTTATGTGACGCAGGTGAAGGATCTCAAACGACTTAAGTTGGCACCATTAAAGGTCGGGTAGGAGATTCTGGAAAAACATTTCCAGCAAGCTACATTTTGAAAATACACAACTCAAAAGTCCAAACCTCTTTGTCAGACTTTCCCCCGAGGCCACGCTCCAGAGCACAAGACAGGGTTCTTGCAGGTTTCAGCAAGTTGAATTCAAGACTTTTTATAGACTGACTCAAATTTAACCCCAACATGTGTGGAGTTTGCATGTTCTCCCCGTGTATGCGTTGGTTCTCTCCAGGTACTCCAGCTTCCTCCCACCGTCCAAAGACATGCATGTTAGGTTAATTGATCACTCCAAATTGCCCCTAGGAATGAATGTGAGCGTGAATGGTTGTCTGTCTCTCTCTGTGTTGGCCCTGCGACAGACTGGCAACCTGTCCAGGGTGTATCCTGCTTCTCGCCTGTTAATAGCTGAGATAGGCTCCCGCAACCCCCACGACCCTGAACTGGATAAGCGGTACAGAAAATGACTGATGACTGAATGATGCCTAACGAGAAACATTCAACATTCATAAGGACTAAAAGTGATGCAGAAACTTTACCGGTGAGTACATGTACATATATACTCCTAGTAATAAGGTCTAGGTTAGAAAAAGAAAGTTGTCCTTCAAGCATTAAAAAGACTAAATCAATTGAGTACTCAAACTGATATCAAAACAGTATCTTCTTACGCCAAGTAACTTTCCTAACAGAAAACTATTATCTTTCAATATCCAGCCATGACACTGAGGTTGTCAGCATAACTGTAGGACATGATGAAATTTTTCTAAGAAAAACTGCAAAATAAAACTTTAAACCATAAAAACAAGTCAGCAAAAGTTTAAATTCTACCATAGAAAACTAATCGAGAGGTGACTTATAAAATAATTTTTTTCAATGTTGTTTTCCACATTTTCACGTCTCTACATATAGATGTGGCCTTCAGCATTAAAGCTGTGATGAAAGTCGTATTCAGTCGCCTCCTCCTACTGTGATCCATGTTTTTATCAGTAGAGTCGGGAGCGTTCGCCTTTCCCTACGTCACTTCCGGTTTGTTGCTGGGGGCGCTATTTCACACGGACAGACAGGAATTTCCTGTCAGGAAAGCCCCATTGGACTAGTATTTGTACATTTTTGCATTGGCAATGTTCAGTGTGGACCTGATACACTACAAGAGCTTCTACATATGTTTAAAATGAAAGTTGGCCTTTAAATTTAAAGTTCAGAATTTGAGACATTTTTAGAGGCTTAAAGACCCTGCAAGAAATATGGGAAGGGGGAGGACTGATTACAGTTAAGTTTGATTGACATATCACCATCCAATCGTCCTGGGAGAATTAGAAGGAAATGCTTTTTCAGGGATTCACCAGGATTTCCTGGCCCAATGATGATGATGATGATGATGACTGGCTAATAAACAGATCTACTTTTGCTGCGCTTTTGTTTATGAACTGGACCCAGATTGGCCGACCACCAAAACCGAGCCCACCCCCACGCATCAGCAGCTGCTGACCACAGCACGCTCTGTCTTGCCACTCAGCAGACTTTAGTTTATCCGTGAATCCACCTGTGACGCCCAAATAAAATGTTTTTTGTGAGGCTCCACTTCATCAACAAGCACCTCCACTTCAGTCTCTGCTAAATTACTTTTTATTGACTTTTTGGCCGCCACGATTCAGCTTTAAGTGCCTCAGATCAGCGGGCTCATTTATATGCAGAAACATCCATGAGGTACTTTGCATTGACCATTTATGGGAGAAAGTGGGCATGTAAGGGGTGGTATAGGAGCCAAATTCACCTGCGCAAACTTCCAAGAAGAGTGTGATTTATAAAGGGGAAATTGCTTGAATCTGTGCGTACGCACATTTTATAAATCTGAATATTTGTTGGTCTACGCAAACTTTTGGCTTTGGGCGTACTTACACTTTTAGTAAGGATCCTGTGCACAGTTTTATAAATGAGACCCCAGAGCTGTGCACCCTGGTCTACAGTATCGCCTCGTCATGAATATCGCCCCTTAGCAAGCAGTCGTTTTAACTATGTGACGTCCAGGTGGGTTGGTCCACTTCAGTTACTGCAGTTTGAACGCAAACCAAAGAAAGGTGTGAAATCTTTTTGCCTGAGTTTATCCACTTAAAAACATGGTTTTTAAACAGGGCACACAAATCGGTCTGTGGTGAAAAGTTTGTTTAAAATACAAACTTTACAGGAGCAGATTATGGTGCATGATCAGACAGCACAAAAACAAGAAGCTTGACCACCATGATAAATCACATACATGCAGATCTGCATGTCACATATCGAAAAGACGGTGGTTCTGATTACATGTAGTGTCACATGGAATAACCAGATCAGAATAGATCATTTTAACATTACATGGAATAGATAATGATTATCTATTTCAAATAAAGTTAAAATGAAATGAAACAAATGAAATGGCTTCATTACTTTAATCTTACCACACAAATAATGCCACATTTTCATGAAAATACACCAATACAACATTACCAAAATTTTAAAATGTAAAATCACAAAGTTCCTGTCAGTTTTGTACTGCTGTTTATATGAGTTAATATTACTGCTTTATGTGGTATTTTACAGATAAAATGTTTAAAGTTGAGTAGTTTTAACTACTGTAATCATTATTAAATGTCATACTGAGCAACATGAACCGGGCAGTTGTAGATAATGAATGTTCAGCCTGCTACATTACTAACATTAAAAACAAGTTCCTCTTTCCTCCCTTCACATGTTCTATACCAGCCCCGCAGCTGTGAGAGTTCCACCAGCTCATCTCTGTCATCACCATCACCATCATCATCACGTTGCCCCACTCATTTCCTGGATGCCGCTAACAGTTACAACATTGTGCTGCTGATGACTGTGTTGCTACTGAATAGTTCGCAGCATGTAGTAGCTTCAGCTGGCGATTCTCAGCGGGCCCGTGTGCGCCGCTACCCCGGCTTTGCCGCTAAGTCACTTGTTATCTCCTAAACAGACTAGATGCGCGGGGGGTCCGCACCTGTCACGAGTCGACTTGCTATGGAGGTCGGATACTGGGCAGTATCGGGAAATCTTTTTTTTTTTTTTTTTTTTCCCCATACGCTTCACTTTGTCTTGAAATGTTTTGGGAGTGAACATTATTGACCATATCAAAGTAAAGCGGGTCACACACAGCTTACCCTCTCCATCGTAGGCAGTCGCCAAGCTGGCCAAACCTAACGCGCTGTGTGGCGCCTCAGAGTAAAATGGACAGCTGTGAGTGGGGGCAAAGCCTTGGACGGGGAAACGAGGGGCAGCAAAGATGAAACACTATTGGTTCGTAAGAGACTCTCTTCTCCAGCTCTCTACAGTGATTGGTTACAAACACTTCACCATGCTGCTCCGTCCTAGTAGTCAATACAAGATGCGCATATTTCCTACAGAATTCACATATCAGCAGCTTTTTGCATAGTTTTGAGAAGAAAGCCGTACCAGCATATTTAGATGTCAAATTGCGTACCTGCTATGCAAAATGCGCACATGTTGGCAGGTCTGATACTGCACAGTCATGTTCTCATTTTCTAAATGTAAGTAAGGAGGGGGCCACACATAAGCTGATGCTTCTGTCCCTACCCTTTGGTTATGACCACAGTCTCCACACATGAATGGTGGTGACCAATAAATAAATAAATAAATGAAAAAAGGACAGCCATGACAACAGGAGTTTTAGTTTTTCCACAGCAAACGCGGGTTGTCATGCTCTCGATCCCTTTTATCTACTTGCTCTTTAATAAAAACGTTGACACACAAACACATAATTTGACCTGAACACAGCAAACACCATCAGACAGGCTGCATAAGGGAAACTATCACAGTAACCATGGAAACAGCAACAAACACACACACTCACAAAGAGACAGCAGGGAAAACAAACACACTGATTGATCCATGTGTTACCACGCTATCTCTGATCAGTCAGATCACAGTATTTGGGTGGGGGTGGGGTTGGGGGGGTCTGAGACTTACCCGACCCTCTGCCCCCCTTCAGGTCGTCCAGGTCCTGATGGCGTGCACGGAGAAACACCAGAGACAGTTAACAGGCTGCAGACCACCTGATGCCTCACCTGAGCTGCTCCTCCGTCACCTACCAGTGCGTGTGCATGAGTGTGTGCGTGAGTGTGTGTGTGTGTGTGTGCGTGCACAATGCATGCATACCTTGACCTGTCTGACAGCGGCGGCCGCTCTCGAAGGAGAACAGATTGGAGTCGTAGCCGTAGCGCCGCAGGCACAGGTAAGGCCACCTGACGTCGTCACGGCGATGGGTGTGGAGGACGAGCTCGGCATCAGTCAGCTCCATCACACCTGAGCCCAGCTCGTTCCCATCGTCGTCCACATTGATCACCTGACAACACACACGTCAGCAGTGTTGGAAATGTGTAAAAACACGCAAGCATTTGTTTTCATTTTCACTTCCTGTTTGTCATCACTGGATAAACTGGGCATGCTCAGTGACATCAGAGGTGAGTGAACTCCTGAACGATCAGCTGTCTCTTCAGCTCCGATACAAAGATGTTTTATTGAACAGCTGAACACTGACTGTCATTTAGTTTGTCATTTAGAAAACAGCAGACCAAAAACACTAATCTGCTGATGCGTGTGACGTGATGTCAGACTGATCAGCAAGCCCCGACTCCAGGCTTGGCTCCAGACCAATCAGCTGCAGCCGACACGTGTGGTAAAACTCACCTTGAATTTACTCTGATGATTATCTGGAACCGACTCTTTCTCTGGACAGCTTAGGCAGCTACCCATGGCTTCTTCAGAGCACCATGTGACGTCTGGGAGACGGAGACACACAGTGAGGAACTCAGCAGCCTCAGCGGGTCACTCAAGTAGAGATCTTCAGGTGGACTCACCTGAAACCTGCCTCCAGTAGCTCTGCTTCCATCCTCAGAGCCTGATGGCCTCTCATGCTTCAGTGGGTCTGCGGTCCGGTCCAGAACAGCAGCTCTGCAGAAACACAGTTGAGGATCAGTCCACACTTGATTCACAGTGAGACGTCTTTATGTTGCAGAACCTGAACCAGAACCTCTAGCCGTGTCTCATTTCAGGGTCCGCACACTTACCTGGGCAACAGAGTGCCCTACGTAGTCTGCACACTCCAAAGAAGCCTACCGTTGGTGAAATGAGACAGCCTAGCCCTCAAAAATTCCCAGATTCGACAGCTATCTAGTGAAGGCATTTTTTTCCGGAAATTCCTTCAGATACGTTGTCTAAACTACTGGGTATTTTATTCTTCTTCATTTATTTGTCATTACCTGAACATTAACAACACAATAACCGGTCATAAACACCTGAAAAATGTCAGACAAATATATTTTCTGGGGCAGAAACTCTCATTTCAAACTTCACTGCATATTTTAAAATTTTCCAGAGATCATCTATTGTTTCTAGCTGGTAAACACTACATTTTACACCTAAATATCACAAATATGTTCAAATATTACATTCGGAGCTCTGCTGCTTATTCCCTGCTGTCTTGTGTGCAATGAATTCTGGGAAAAACGAGGCTACAGAGGATACACCACCGATAGCCTTCACTACAGGCCAAATGGAGAGCAGGTTAGTAGGGTGGATTCGGAGGCTTTGAAAACAGGACAGTACGCGCCGCTGTGATGTATGCAGCCGACAAATCTGCACCTCAGTGTGCGGACACAGAATTCGGACCTAACAAACTGTAAAAAGTGATTAACACAGCAAAATGTATCAAAAATTAATCTTCATTGTGATATCAGCTGTGTGATAAAATTATTGCAGCACTGCGATAAATAATCGTCCCTATTTGCTTATTTTAGGATGTGATGTGACCTTGTTCCAAGCGCTGCTGTGCATTCATGCTCTGTGCATGAATGGTGGATCAAATGGACTCTTCCTTAAAGCTCCATGTACATGAAGCGAGCTGTGTGATGGTGGAAGTTAAGAGGAGCAATGAAAACGTGGATGCAGAAGAACTTGCGGCTAAAAAGAACACGTCAGCTGTTGGGACTAACATTGGTCAGACGAAAGATGACACAGTACAGTACAAACAGGAACTCTTGAGCCAAGCACCAGGGAAGCATGTTGATTCAGCAACAGGACACAAGGAGCTAAAGATAAATCCAGCAGTTTTGTGTGCTGCATCACCATTAATGCAAATCATAAATACCTTTTATCTGCAGACATGGATAGCAGCATGGACTGATCAAGGTTATTATAGTTAAAGTTGTACTTCCATGGTCATTTCATTAATATTTCTGTGTTCTCCATTATTATTGAATGCATTCTGCATCGTTTCTGTTTAAAAAAACCTTCTGGTATCTTTGTATTCAGCTGTATTTGGACTCTCAAAAATAGTCTCAGGTCTGGACTCTCAAAATTTGAGCCCGATGAATTCTGGCATTGTCATTTTGTTTTTAACAAGATGAAACAATCCATTGATGGAATAACCTGGTCATTTGTATATTCAGGTATCAGCTGATCTCATTCTTTGAGCACATACTGTTGCTGAACCTAGACCTGACCAACTGGAGCAACCCCAGATCATAACACTGCCTCCACAGGCTTGTACAGTAGGTACGAGGCATGATGCTGAATCACTTCATCTGCCTTTCCAGCCACGCTTCTTCCTGGAAGTAGATGGGTCCCCACTATCCCTACAGTTTTTAATAATGCGTTGAACAGTTCTTTACCAAATTTTAGTAGTTTCTGCAATCTCCTTACTCCATGCATGTCGCAAGCGACATGCATCACCAGCTGTTCACGCAGGGAGCGACGTCATCGCTTGCAGCGAGAGCTGTAGTACACAAAGCGGCTTCAAGTAAATCCTGAAATTATCAAAAATCTTCACGGTCTTTTATTTTTTCTTTGCACGAAAAATTTTCATTTAAATCCATAACCAACATATCTGGAATCCAGGACAGAGAACGTCTGGGACTAGAAGATAATGATTTTCTCATCAGTAGCTGGGTTTCCAATACATTTTTTCGAAAAATAAAAGCAATATTTCTTAAATTTCGAAAAAGTACAATTGCGATATGTAGGTGTTTCCATTGAATGGTATGAGCCGTAATTCTTGTAAAATCCTGCCCCGCGAGACTCCACTTTGAGGATGATGGAGATATAAACATGTTTTTCAGAGCTGCTCCTCATCAGGAGATGAAAGCAGCGGATGATGATTCAGAGGTAAAGTCCGTATGTACGGAGGCTCTGATCACATCAGCAGGGAAAAACACTCGTGGAGACTTCCAGGACAGACGCCCAAAACGTAACACGAATGAAAAACCCCTTAGGATCAACTTATGGAGTGTGGATGTCATTTCTGGATCTTTATTCCACTTTTATCGGCACCAGTTCCTGACTAATGTGGTAAAACAGCCGCTGATACGAAGGGGCAGCCATACGATGTTGTCCATTGTCACGTTTTATTAAATCCTGCTGACGTATAATTAACAGGTGGGAACCAGATAACAGAGTCGTGGTGTTACAAATGTGTGAAAACGACATAAACAGCTGGTGTCCAGTCGTTAATACATGAAGAACTTCAACGATCTGTATAATTTCCAAAATGAACTCAGCTTGCTGAGTTACGGCGATTTGGGGATTTTTCATACATGTGACTGATAAAACTTCCCCCATCACTCCGATTTCACAGTTAATGCTTGTAAATGATCATATTCATCATAATTAAGGAGGAATAACTGGATTCGAACCCCCTACGTCACGCCTAATGGCGAGTAATTACGACAAAAATGTTTCCATTACACTTATGCGCAAAATCGAAACGTCTGGATTTACGCCTCATGAAAGCGTAAAAACTTTTTTGCGATATTTGAGAGTTTTTTCAAAATGTAGGCGTTTCCATTAGCGGTTTTTAATTGCGATATTTAGGTTTTGCGCAATTCCAGGTGTAATGGAAACCCAGCTATTGACTTCCAATCATATTTTTTCGTCTCTTAGGTCCCATGGTGCGGAAGTAGAGGGGCGCGACTTCGACTCCCTATTGTCATTAGGACTCGACCTGCAAAGAGCACAAGGAGCTTTGTTTACAGAAGGAATGAAAACAGACGATGGGTCCCCACTATGAAACAGAACTGTTCCATAACTCTGCGACTACGGAAGATGACATCAGCTCGGTCATCTTATACTGCTCGGCACAGGTACGTTATACAGGCTGTTATCTTGATAAAACAACATTAGCGCCGAGAAAAATGACCATTTTGAAGCACTAACTTAAACGATAGCAACATGGCTTGACCGCACCAGCCACTATTGACAAAAGATAGTAAAACAAAAATAAAAATTATGCAACAATGAGGTAACTAATCCATAACATGGGCCTAAACTAAGATAATACAATGGCTTTCGTAATATCTATATATCCATTAACAAAGAAAATAGTTAAGATTTGTAGCTCGCCTTCTTTGCCGCTTGCATTCTGGGTAGCCCTTACTCACAAGGGTGGTGTCAGAGAATCTCAGATGGATCACCGCGAGGCTACGTCACAACCCGGGAATCATGTGAACGCGGAGAAGGTCCGGGGAAAAAATATTTTTATTTTAGAGGGGTTTAAGAATATGAAAAAAAAATTTTTTTTTTTTTTTTTTTTTTTTCCGTTGTTTTAAAATAAAAAAAACATATATAAAATTGGAAAAAAAAAAAAAAAGAAAAAAAAAATTGAAAAGCTTTTAAAGTAGAAAAAAATATTAAAACATTCCATTTAAGAGTTTTTAGAAAAAATTTTTTAAAAAAAATTTTCCGGAAAGGGGTTTTTTTTCGTTTTCTAAAAAAAATAAGAGATATTTAATTGATGGTTTATAATAATTTATGTTTTTTTTGATAAATAAGAGGAGGGGAGGGGGGGGGGGGGGGGTGGAATTGAATACAAATTATTTTTTACAAAAAAAAACAAACAAAAAAAAAAGTAAATAAAATATTTTTTTAAAAAGAAGAAAAAATTTTGAAAGAAACATAATATGAGAAAATACATAATGTGTTTTTTGAAAAAAAAATATATTTTTCTTTATAGATTAACAAAAGAAATGGATTTAAAAAAAAAAAAAAAAAAAGAGAAGAAAAAAAGAAGTAATGGTCTAAAAAAAAAAGTGTTCTTCCAACAAGGAGGAAGAGAAAAGGAGGGAATATTGAGGCCGGTTCAGCCCTCAAACTTGCCCCTCAACTTAACTTTCTGAGAATCGGGACAGCACTTGCACTTCGCGGGAGTGCGCATTTTTTAGATTGAGGGTTAAGATTGATTGTTAAGACAGGAATTGAAATTCACCTTTTGCCCTTTTATAATGGAATAAATCTCCAGAGCTTCCATGCGGTGCCTTCTGCCATGTTTTCAGAGGCCAAACACGCATGCAAACTGTGTCTGAGGGACTGATGCTGCTTTTCCTGGCTATGAGCAGGATCACTGGGAGTTTTTCAAAGTACAATAATCACGGTTTTGCAATAATTAAAATCTGAAACAGTAATACTAATTGTCAGGGAATTATATCCTGATTTATCTTTTCATCGATTGTTACATCCCTAGCACACGCTCAGGATTTGGCAGCCTCCTCCCTCCTCTGACTCCAACAGGCAAACCTGAGCAATCATTTTTATTATTTACTGTTCTTGGCCTTTAATCTACAGCTCTTTCTCCCGCTTTCCTCTCACAGCTATTTTTGATCATATAAGTATGACCTGATTGCCCATTTGCATTATGTGTTTACATATTGGAAACAAGTATAATTTACACATTGGAAACAAAAAACACCACTCAGTATAATTCTTATGAAGCAGTTTTTTTCCATTGTTTTTGTTTTAGTACAATTAATACATCTCCAAAACACATAATAGCAAACAGCTGTAGAATAATGCAATACTATTTTCATGTTGACGGGCAGCTCTGCACTGCTGCGCACCATTGGTGGTTTTTGTGTTGTCCCGAACCATCAAGTGGGCTGAGTCCATACTTGTGAACTCTACAAGTGTGAACTTCCAGTACGTACCCACAAGTCTGTACTCAAGTTCACGAGTATGCAGCACGCAAACTAGGAATTGAGAAACCGCCCTGGGCTGAGCATATTGGCTAATACTAGATATTGATCCGATACTACTGTTGAATGAATGAACCGTATACCTTGCCATGTGAGTAAAGGCATCAGGCTTAACATTAACATTAGCCCCGTTAAAAAAAAGGTTACAAATTAACACAGATATAAATTTATTTATTATTTATTAACATATAAAACGTACATTTGCCGCAAAAAGAAATAAATAACCTCTCTTTTTTAAAAAGCTATCCCTCTGCGCTGTTTCGATTACTCGTGCACATCCCTAATAAAAACCCATGGAGAGCTTTTGTAGCTCAGATAAAAGGAGGAAAAGAAATTTTTACAAATTGTCATAAGTGGAGCATTCAAATTAAGTTAGGGATGCACCGAGTCGATCCTCAGATCGGGATCGGCTCCGATATAGAAAAAAAAAATCCTAAATCGGTAAAAATCGGTAGGGGTAAACATGAGCCAACCCACGGCCCGATCTGTAGCAGATCTATTCAGTGTATTTCTATGCTGCCCCTTTAAGTGACATCACGCGCAGCCAACGCAGCACGTGGAGGCTGTTTGTTTACAAGGCCAGAGTTGCAGCTGTTAGCTGCTAGCAGGCTGCAGTGTCTCCTTCTGTCGCTGCTCAAACAGTCCTGCGGTGGTTTGGTTTCCACGTTTCACAGGTAACAATCCTGCGGGTGCTGACAGGTCGCGGAGAAAGTAGAAAATACTGTTAAATTTTTTTGGACATGGCAAGTTTTATAACTGAAGGTATCCACCGGCATCCGGGCAGTGTGGGAGAGACTTTTTTTTTTTTCTTTTTAATCCAATCCGCTGTTTAGAAATAATACCGTACCGTACCGTCTTCTTCCGCTTATCCGAGATCGGGTCGCGGGGGCAGCTGCCTAAGCAGGGAAGCCCAGACTTCCCTCACCCCGGCCACAGCCGCCAGCTCTTCCGGGGGGATCCCGAGGCGTTCCCAGGCCAGCCGGGAGACGTAGTCCCTCCAGCGTGTCCTGGGTCTCCCCCGGGGTCTGGTCCCGGTGGGACGTGCCTGGAACACCTCACCAGGGAGGCGTCCAGGAGGCATCCTGACCAGATGCCCGAGCCACCTCATCTGGCTCCTCTCTATACGGAGGAGCAGCGGCTCTATTTTGAGTCCCTCCCGAATGACCGAGCTCCTCACCCTATCTCTAAGGGAGAGCCCGGCCACCCTGCGGAGGAAACTCATTTCGGCCGCTTGTACCCGCAATCTCGTTCTTTCGGTCATGACCCACAGCTCATGGCCATGAGCTGTGGGTCATGACCGAAACATGACCGAACAAGCTGTGGCCTAAACGCTCTGATGAAGCGTTTGTTTATTCAGCTGCTTTTGTGGATCTTTCATTTCTATTTTCATAATAGTACTAAACCATTTTAAAAAGATGATTTGCTGTTTTGAATTCATCTACCAACCTGACTATCTACCAAGCTAGTGGAGATATTTTTTTTTCTCAATTTCAGCTCTTTTATTAGGCCATTTATTTTTGTTATCATTTTGTATTTATTTAACTGCACTGACTGAACCAGGACGTTTTGTTATATTTTTACACATGTGGGCAAGCTTGTGAAGATGCTTTAAGATTGTTAAAGTTTATTTAACATTGCTGTGTGTGGGCAGTTGTTAAATAAGTAATTCAGTACATTTATCTTCTTTTTTTAAAAAAACATGTAAAAATATTTTAAAGCCAAGTCTGATGTTACCTTGCACAAAAGAAAGATCCCAGTCTGTTTTCACACAACGAGGTGTGCCATCAAACAATACCATGCTGTTTTTTCCCCTCCTTTTTCTGTATCGGTATTAGATCAGTATCGGCAGATACCAAAACATCAAATATTGGATCGGAGCCCAAAAAAGGCAGATTGGTGCATCCCTAAATTAAGCCTTTAAGGAAAAAAAAAAAAAAAAAAAACACACACAAAAAAAAAAAAAAAGAACAAACTTTCCTGCTGCTGTTTCAACTGACCACAGGTAGAAGTCAACCAACAGAAACCAGGTAAACCAGAACCGTAAGTCCTGCCGATGAAGACATAGAAGATGGGTGAGTGACTGCACAAGTGTGGGTGTTTTTAACTTGTTTGTTTTTAATTGGTCCCTGGAGAAATGATCTATTTCTCCAGCATTACGGTTGTATGTAGCCCGTGTCCAAAATTAACTTTTTGACTCATCGGTCAAGTCGGTCGGTAGAAAAAAAAAAAAAAAATCAAGTGGTCAAGCATATTTTTTACAGGCCAAAGTGTTAAACTAATTTACACACATAAACCTTTAGGCTGTTATTTCAATAAAGCCCCTTTCAGACTTGCACTGGAAAGCGGTAATATTGCAGACTGTGTCCTTTATAACACTTGCATTCAGACATCCGTTCCGGTCTTTTACCTCAGAGATGTAGCAGACATGTACCAGCTGGTCCCCATTGTCATAAGAGCAGAAATGTTGTGGCACATAGTTTTGGCTGAACGCACAAGAAAATGTTCTGGACAGGGTTGAAGAGAGCGGGGCTGTTCTGACTTTTCCACAACTGATGTCCTGATGTCTGAAAGCCCTTGGGACGCGATAAATCCGCAAGGAAGCGGCGTGTTTGAAAAGACGAGTCCATTTAAAGAGCGAATGGACTTAACCGCTCATGTTCCGCAATGAAAGTCTGAAAGCAGCTTAATACAGTGTTATGTAGATGCAACCTCAACATTAAAACAATGGGGAACAAGAAAAAATAGTTGTCTTAAATAAACTGATGATTTCTGAATTTATTTATATAAACCTAATCGGATACCTCGTGCTCTACTCTTGGTCCTTTCACAGAATCCAAGAAGTCTGGCCTCCAGGTCCTGACAGTCCTACAGTACTGTATACACTCTAGTGGGATCACGCTCCCTGATCTCTGAAGAACACAGCTGGACCATACGGAGGTCTGACAGTGTCTCCTAGTCATTTTTTACTCGTTTTATTGTGCTGAAACCTCTTTAAAACAACTTTTGACTGCTTAAATGGAAGGAAAGCATTTACAGGCGGAAAGATGTTTTAATAAAAAAATAATTTAAAAAAGGAAAAATGGATCTTTCAGAGCAAAGTTGGTAATGAAAAAGATTAAAAATAATAAGTTTGCACCAGTTTGTTTCAGGCTGTAGTCTGGTAAGTGCAACAGTGACCATTGGAGGTAAAAAATAAGGACAATCCAAGTAATTTTGCTGCAGAGAATTATAATACAGACCAAAATTGTTCCAGGAATCATTTTAATGAGCAGTTATCTAAAGTTTAAATAAATTTATAATAAATAAATTGCTCACATTTCAACATTATTTATCAAGGTGGAACAACACACCGTCGAATCTGAGTAAAAACTCCGTCCACCTGACTTGAAGCTCAGTCGCAGTCGTCTGGCAGTAAATGGAGCGGACCCCGTCATTGTGTAGCCGGTGTTTTACAACACCTCCAAAGCGCCACTTCTCACCGACCTTTCTGGTGTCTGTAAGTCCTGCTGTTTTTTCCAGTTGACTGGGCTTTCATTTGAAATGGTGACTGGTTCATGGCTCCTGCCAAAAATCTCCACATATTCACTCCTTAATTAGCCTGAGCTAAACTGGTTGTTAGTTAACGAAAGTGATGCATTAGGTGGCGTTCACTTGTCACGAGTGCGTTTGTGTCTGTTTTTTAGGTATGTAACAATAACCAATAAAAAGATTAATTGGGATATAATTCTTCGACAATTAGCATTACCGTTTCAGATTTTAATGATAGTAAAACCGTGATTACCGCACTTTGAAAAACTCAGAGTTTTGCTCATTGCCAGGAAAAGCAGCAGCTGTCCCTCAGATGCAGCTTACAATGTTTGGCCTCTGAAAACATGGTGGAAGGCACTGCATGGACATCTCTGGAGATTTTTTCCCTTCTAAAAAGGACACAGTCTGAAGTCTGGATGTATTTTGAATTTTTTTTAAGGATGCTGGGAGGAAATTTTATTTACTTGTTTATGGTATTTTTTTAAAGTGGAAATGCAACGGTCAGCCAACCTAACTTTATTTACTAGACCGAGTCCTGGTCTTATCAATAATTATATATCAAACGTGAAAAATATAAGCATATAAAAGAAAAACGTTGCACAGTTTCATGTTTTCAGGACAAGAGCACTGCCATCTTGCTGTACTTAAGCCCTGGCGTCACCGGGTTGGTTTGCACTCTGACTCCGCATTAAATAAACAGGAATAACCAGCTACGCTGCACTATAATTAACAAGCTGGAACACATTTTAGAAGATTAGTATGATGGAAAGCGAAGCTGGGAGGCCAGTCCAGCATCCAGATCCTGTTGCCGATGCTTTCCAGCCATTACACCGTGTGACTGAGGAGACGAGACGAGACGCTGGTGCTGGTGTCAGGAGGGGCACCTTAGCAGCACCTGTAGGAGTGGCTGCGGTTCAGCGATGCTGGAGGCTGGCTGCTGTCAGGAGGTCCACATAGACCAGGTCATGCGTGGAGCATTTTGTATAACAATTTGGATTACATGTATGGATTATTGTGCTGGGAGGTGGACGTTTTGGAGGCGGTGCTGTCCCTGAGGGAGATACGAGCGGAGATACGGCGCGCCCGGGAAAACAGCAGGTAGGCTAACTAAGCTAATGGTAGGCTAACTAAGTGGTTTAATGTAAAATAAAATAAATGCTACAGTGAGACAGCAGGCAGTAGGTCCTCCTGTAACCGACACCCGGCGTGGGGGGGGGGGGGCCCAGAGTGATGTGGAGTGGTGCGGAGAAAAGAGCTTAGGAATCACTTGCATTTTAGTCAGATTTGATTTAAGGGGGCACAGTGTTTGTTTTGGGGGGGCAGTGCCCCCTCTGGCCCCTGCCTGACGCCGGCCTCGTTCTCACTCTGCCTTGTTCTCGCACACCTCTCTGGGCGCATTCAGAAAGCATAGTCCGCGAGTCTCGGTCCGGTTGGGGGTGGGGGGTGGTCTTCCGGTCACGTTCATGTTGCACTATTGCCAAACGAGCCAAGAATAAGAATCTCAGGGTGGCGCTGCTTTCGGATTCACGCAGGCGAGGAGAAAGCGCACGTACAAGAAGGTTCTCACAACTTCTGTTTCCTCCACAAAGCGACATTATATTTGTACGAGGAGCTGGATAGGCTTTCATCAGCTCAGATATTGATTAACAGTGTGTTCAGACCAAGCGATTTGGGGTAAGGGCAGGTTTCATGCAAGGGGGGGCGAGGAGGCGTCGAAACCTGCGGCGCGTTTGCGCGTCGGGCGCGGCGCGTCGAGGCGCGTTACGCGCGTCGAGTTTTGAGATTTTGAGCGTTGACGCCCTTGAGGCGTAGGGCGAGACGCCGGAGTTGGAAAATCTGAACTTTGGCGTCTTGACGCGGGGCGCGACCAATCAGAGCGAGTCATTTCACAGACACACTTTTTCTGACAGGAGAGGAAACACAGAAAAACAGGGGAATCTCCCTCTATTGAAGACAGAGGAGGATAAAATGTGATTGTGTCCGGTCCCGGTTTCTGAACGGTGGTTTGATGACCTGCTGTGCTGATGGGATGTACTGGGCTGATAATGCTACCTCGCATCGGGACAGCGGGACATTAAACTGGGCTGATAATGCTGCCCTGCATCGGGACAGCGGGACGTTAAACTGGGCCGGATCAGAGGGCTGAAAGTGCCGCTCGCCAGCAGCTCCTGAAGTAAATGATGAAACTCATCACAGTCAGAACACCTGGAATCATTTTGTGGACCGGACACAGAGCAGAGATGTCCGACGATGACGTTCCCTGCTTTATTTATCACATAAAGCCGAGCCGCTCTCTCTCCTGCACCTGCCATGGTGCAGACAGACCAGTGAAAGGGAAAAGAAAAAGGAGAGGCTCCTCCCACGGCGCGGCGAGCGCGGCTTGGCTGGACATCTCTCGCCGCGTGTCAGGGGCGTCAAGACGCTGGAAATCAAGCGTCTGACTTTTTAGTGACCAAGCGTCCAACTTTGGGCGTCAGGCGCGATTTTGACGCCCAAATCGCGCTTGGTCTGAACACACCGTAAAGCTTTTACTTCCTCGTAACTCCGCGTCTGACCACGAGCCATCTTTATCAGTACTGCAGTCCCTCACGTGTGTTTGTTGTCGTAGCATTTACCCACGTTGTCCAACGTTTGACCCACAATGCCAATGCAATTTGTAGTCCACTTCCTGTATTTGGTTCACTTGAATCTGACCGAGACCTGCGTTTGCAGGCGGACCGAGTCCGCTTGTTTGTTCCGGATCAGAGTTCGTTTGCGCATTCACAACTCCCCTAACGAAGCGGACTTTCCGAGCAAACGGCCTCTGATTCGAATCAAAAAAGCTTTGTGAATGCGCCCTCTGAAGACAGCGGAGGGGAACTGACTATAAAAGTTAAATGCTGAAGAGGCGTCATTGCGCACAGACTGCTGCTGAGAGCGTGGATGTGCCAAACCAAACAGACCAGAAGGTTTCTCTGTGCAGCTCGTTTGGTGTGTAAAACTGGCAGCTTTAAGTTGTTGCGCGTAACGACCGAAGCCACATTAAAAAAAGGCGCATCCAGTCTTGCGCTTCACGCATCACAGCACGGTTCTGGATTGGATCGCTCAGCAGAGAGCATGTGTATGATTCCTCATACAGTGAAATTCTTTGAATCAGTTGCCAGTCTTCCAGGAAAAACTATCGAGGAAGGTCGTGAGATGACATAATGCGCCCGATAAGGTCAGAGACGCTGAAAAACGAGAAGCGTGGCAGAATGTGGGGATTTTATTTGATTATTATTAATCAATATACTTTTTTAAAAATCAAAAGCTGCTGATTAGACTTTAGCAGTTTAAATAATCTAGATTTTAGAGATGATTTTCAAGGCCACAACATCTTGATGCTAGGCCAACATCCCACAATAGAACAGGCTGAGAGCAGCCGTGGAGTGGAACAATGGTGGACATATTTAAGCATTCTTATCAAATCCCCACAGTAGAGATTTATTCTCTGATTAGATCGTGGAACATGCTGATTTCTCTGTCACCTCTTCCCGTCTGTGGGTGTCGCGGTGTGGCAATTAAGGGGGGTGGGCCGCCCGCCAATAACATGGTAGGGGAAACACTGGTGATACTAAACACTCAGAGCTAGGGTTGTCACGATACTAAAATTTCAAACTCGATATCGATATCTAAAAAAATATTCGATACTCGATACCATTTTCGATACTACAGGGGACAAAAAAAGAGACATATACTTAAAAACATAAGAAATATTTGTATGAACTTGAAACTCTCTTATCTTATGTTTGTTGAATAAAAGTGCAAATAAATGCAAAAAAATATACCCAAATAAAATGCAATTTGACAATATTTTGAGGTTGTCTGAGGTATTATTTTTTTAATATGTAAAACATCCAAAATCTAAAAGTGACAATAGTAAAAAAAAAAAATATATACAAACAACAGTTTTCTGAGGCAATGCAAAAAAAAAGAAACTGGTTTTGACTTTGTGCAAACTATATTAATTGTAATAATAATAGAAACAATGACGCCACTTTTGGTTTGAGGTAAACACACAAAAAAAATAGAACAATATTTTGAGGTATTAAACTATTCAAGTTGACAGCAACCAGTTGTGAACAGGACAGCAGTACTCATTCTCTCATTCATCTTAAAAGTATTGGTGAAATGAAGGAGTTCTGCTGCAGATAATGTTATATAGAGACCCGCTGCCTCCTTCACCCGCATTATATGGCGATCATACACAGACGGCGAGAAATGTGAAAATCATCCGAAGAAATTAGAGAGACACAGAAATGTTACCGGTGAACGCAACATAAGCCCCGTTTCCACCAGCGGGTCTGGGTCGGGTCGGGCTGGATCGGTCCACGTTTTTTTGCGTCTCCACAGATAAAAACTGGGACGGGTACCCTTATATCCGACCCGACCCGGCCTACTTTTTTGGCACCCTTCGGTAGGGGTACTGATCTAACCGATCCAGACCAAAGAGGTGGAGCGAACGCAGGGCAATACATTGATTTATTGAAAAATCTGACTTCCCGCGTGACCAAGCGTAAAAACAAAGCCAGGGTGACTCCTTTTGTTTCTGTCATGTGTGGTGCGGTGTTTTGGTTAAACAGCGTTGCACAGCGATGATGTCACGCGATCACGTAGCAGCGCTGTCCAGCGCCTCCAGAGTGGGTACAGGTTGCTGTGGGGACGCAGCGTGAAATCAACACATCCGTACCAAAACCCACCCGATCCGGCCTGGCCCGACCTGACCCGACCGAGACCCGCGGGTGGAAACGGGGCTATACACCAATTTCTTAAGGTCCAGGTTGGGAAATGCGAACAAGCAGTGGCACTAACCGTCACTAATAATGCGTTTTTAAGTTACATAATAAACGGGAGCTTTAAGTGACTAACCTGTCTGAATTCATCATGAAAGCCAGGATGTCGGTCAATGTCGATGCTTCGCTAGGTTTGCTGTGCTGCTGGACTTCGTTGCAACCGCTTTGATGCACTTTGCACACAGACCTGTCTACGTCTTTCGCTTTTCCTTCCTCGTCTGCTGCCTGTGAAATACTTCCAAACAAGACTTTTTCCTTCTTCATTTTCTAATAAGACCATCTGGTCTGGACATCCAGCAGCAGAAACATGAGCTGTCAGGCTCTCTGCCTGCCTGTCGGTCGGTCAGCCGCTGCTGCCTGTCGAGTGCGCGCGCACTGTAGTATTGATACCATGGCAAATTAGTATCGTTGTCGATACTGCGTTTCAGTATTGATACTTTTCGGAGTATCGATATTTTTGACAACCCTACTCAGAGCAGCTTCAGGCTTTCGTCTGCCGACCTCTAGCTAACCAGACTCCAAGTCCTAGGGCTGAGCGATATACCGATATGATATCGTGATATGATATTTACATGAGAGAGAGATTTTTTTTTTTTTTTTAAAGGATTTTTTGGGCTCTAGTGGCCTTTATACGACAGTGTATAGTGACAGGAAAGGGGCAAAGAGAGTGGGGAGTGACATGCAGCAAAGGGACCTGGACCGGGAATTGAAACGGGGCAGCGCAGCAGTCTATTAGCTATGGTCTAACAATTTTAGAAAAAGATCTAATTGGGATTTTTTTTGGTAGGTATTGCGATTTCATTTCATGATTTCCTTCAAATCAAGCTTCAGTGCAATATTCATAATGTATAGCAACTAGGGCTGCCACAAATGATTATTTTGATCACTGAATAGTTGCTGATTATTATGGCAATTAGTCGACTAATCAGATCATACAAAAATTGCAGGATATTGACAGAACCAGTCAAAAGTTTGGACACTTTCTCATTGAATCTAATGGAAAAAACAGGTCCAAACTTTTGACTGGTAGTGTGTTTGTTTTATTTATGTCAATACACAATTCAAGAAAATCTGACCAAGCAGAAAGGCAGACAAGGCAGCGGAAGGTACTGTGGCAATTTTGAGAGAAAAAAAAACAAAGCTTAAAAATAAAGAATGATTAGTCGATTATTAAATTAGTCACTGACTATTTTGATAGTCGACGATTTGTTGATTAATCGACTAATCGTGGCAGCCCTAACTGCAACATAGGGATGTTACGATTATTGGTAAAATGATTAACCATGATAAAATTTCCAAAAATTAGTACTACTGTTTCAAATTTTAATTATCAAATGATAATGATATTATTTTATTTAGAAGAATCATAACAGTCATCTTTTTGCTCACACTAACCGTGATATGAGATTTTCATATTGTTACATCCCTCTGCAAGATATCTCACTATTTTTTACGTTTCGGAGCCTGTCAAGTCCCTCTTCTGACCCATTTTGCCAAAGGAAAGGAAGTTACCTAATAATTATGCACCTTAATAGTAACCTGCACACACAGATTTTCTCCTAAAATAGCAAAAACTAAAAAAGCCCCACTCCAACTTCCAAAAATATTCAGCTTTGATATTAATGAGTCTTTTGGGTAGGCTTTCCAGCGATCAGATCGGTTTGATCGGATCGGACGATATTTCACATTTTTTCCATATTTTCTGATCGGTCCTTAAGTTTTCATTCACTGATCCGATCAATGACATGATTGTCATTTTGAATCTGCTCCGGTAAAACTCTCATTTACACCAATTAAACTTAGGAAACAAGCAAACAAAGCAGAATAGACACGTACTCACTAGTATGTGTTTTATGTCTTCGTGGCGTTTTTGTCATGAGTTCTGTCACTATGTGCTGGACAATAAAGTTTTTACAATCCCAAATACGTCACACGTAAAGGATGGCGATGACGGTTGCAAACATGTCAGCTTTTAGACTGAAAGGACACAGCGCATTTCCTGCATCTCCGCAAACAACAATTTACCTTAAACTGTTGCAGCACAAGTGTTTGTCTCTGTGTCTCCATCAGAGACTGTAAATAACAGGACTCCAGACCGCGGAGACCTCCAGTATCGAGCGCTTCAGCCGCCGCGTGCTCCTCGCGTGCTGCAGCAGGTATGCACACAAACGCTCCTGACGCTGACGCATGCGTCCACAGCAAATATATTCCAGCACTACTGTAGCGACACCGGACTACACGAGCTGCAGCGGGTTGTTTGTTCCCACGTCGAGGTTCTTCTGAGGAAACAGTCACTCAATTAGTTTAACCACTGATATGACGTCATCATATGTGAGCCCCAACTTCTGAAGCAGCATTACTGCCTTCATTTGCTCTGTGACTGTAAATAATTTCAGTTATGACCATTTAAGTTGGGCTGTTATTTGTGCCACTGGCTCAAATTATCTTGGTTTGTCCTGATTAAACCTGAATGCCCGTTAGAGGTTATTGATGTTTAACCTTTTCATCTGTCATTTTAGGACAAAAAATGTTAACAAAAATCCTTTTTATGATACTCAGTAAACTGTATAAATACAGGTAAACGAGCTATTTAAATAGATATATCCCTCACATGATCGGGTCGGTGATCATTTTTTTAAAACTCTCTGATCGATGATCGGCCCCAAAAATGCTGATCGTGTAAAGCCTACTTTTGGGTTCATTAAGAACATGGTTGTGGTTCAATAAATAAAATTAATCCTCAAAAATACAACTTGCCTAATATTTCTGCACTCCCTGTATGCTTGTTGAACAACTGGTGCTTATTGCCTCTGCCAAGGAAGGTTATGTTTGTTGACTTTCAACTCCTGAAGGTTTTATTGCACTCACTGGCGTGGCATTTTGTTATATTCTCCACCTGGGCCACTTCTCTCCTCCCTTTGCTGCCCTGCACACACCCCTCTACGTCTCCCCCATGCTTACTCTGTGTGAAGAGCAGCCCCGGCGCCCATCAGTGGCCAGAGAGACAGAGAGCCTGCTCAGGAAAGAAGTTGTTTATAGCGCTCTGGAAAAAAACTGCAGTTTTTTGCAGTTTAAGTTTTTTAAGAAACTGCGAGTTTCGTTTCTTAATCTTGCTTCAAGTCCCTTTAATCGGCCAAACTGATTAATCGATGGTCCTCTAATGTTGACTCCTGAGTGTTGATGAATTCTGTCCAATTCTCTTGTCTGTAAACATGCCTTTTGCCGCCCTTTGGGGGATGCATGTCCGTTCTTTGGGGGGAGGGGGGGGCTGGGATCTGGGCCTCTGGGTGGCTGCTGGGGGCCTGGGTCGTGAGCCTTGCGGGCTTCCTCCTCATTGCAGAGACGAGGCTGCAACTGCATGACTGTATCACCACGGTATCACCATTGCGATGACTAGGTTTTACCTCTTCTTTGCGTAGTTCTGCGTGTGTTTGTATGATCTGAGGATACTCAAGCCACCTGCAGGTCCTCCTGTAGGGGATTGCTTGTTTTGTTTTCCGACAGAGACCTTGGAATGTTGTTTAGGGATTGCTGTACAGATGTACCAGTGAACTGTGTAAGTGGATTCATGTTTTCTCTCCTCTCTCTTTTCCTCTTCCTTACTCCTTTCTCTCTGTTCCACTTTCTATCATTGCCTCTGTTAACTTTCATTTCTCCCGTGTCAAGCCCAGCAGTATGGTATGGAATGCTGTTATAGACAAATGTTTAATTAAAGAAATAAAATGAATAATCAGGATATCAAGTGGAGCCTTATGTTCATAAAGCTCCGTTTGGTAAAGCAAAACTGTTCAACAAAATAAAGCAATCAGATTTCCATTCTGCTTGCTTTGATGCTGGACAGGACAAGTTAGAAAGGGAAAAAAAAAAAACAAAGAAACAAAAAAAACCATGAAAATCCAGGAGCAGAGATGGGATGCATTTCTTTCTGATCATCTGTCCGATTTTGTTTTTGGAAGTTTGTGGTAGGGCTGGACGATTATGGAAAAAATAATAATCAGGATTAGTTTGACTGATGTTGAAATCACGATTAATATACATGATTATTCATTCTTTTTTTTTTTTCAAGAAGTGTTTATTGAACCACCAAATCCAACCTCAAATATAACTTAAAAAAAGACAACCGGAAATAAATTTGAAACAAGTAAAGGAGTAAAATGTGACATGTAACTACATGAAAATTTCATGTCACGGTTATTATCGCGCTATTGGTGAGATCTGCTCAAAATCTTCAAAAAACTTGTACAAACACTAAAATAATTTCATCACGTTTGCATCGGAGCCATAAAATAACGTAGAATAAAGGGCTTGACACACTTGAGACGACGCCGCTCCTTCTCCATTGATTCAGAAGGAATGACGTGCGTCGGCCCTTTAGTAGCCTATAGCGCGCACTCCCCTTCTCTCTCTCTCTGGCCTGTCAGATGTCGCAGCTTCCCTCATGTTGATAAACCAACCATTGTTGGCGGATTTCCCACCGGTAAGACGATACTTTCACGGAGTCTTATAACATAAATGTAACTTCGGTTCACCTGAAGGGAAGCTGGTCTGGACCAACACCAGTAAAGATCTGCGCTGTGGCAGCGCTGGTGTCGGTCTGGTTAACGACCCAAATCCTCCGGATCCTCAGGTAGCGCCGGTGCTGGTTACGGTACCAAGCAGCCCAAAGAAAAGTTCTGGCTTAACTTGCTCAGAATATCCGTGTTTGATCATGATGATGGAGACACGAGCTGCTCAGTTTAATGTTGGTGTGATGAGACCAACATCAGCGCTGCGTCACCGTTTCTCACATGGCAGCTGAATGTGAGATGACTCAAGATAATATTGATAAATAATAGTTTGATATTATGAATACATTTTATATTTTGACGCATAGGCTAAACAGCATTAAATATGTCCTATTAAAAATCTAAATTTGGTATTATTTTGGAGAAAGAAGCTGATGTGGTGAATATTCCTCATCATTTTCTCACATTCTCACTGCTCTTCACTTGTTCTTGTTTATTTTAGCTTCTTTATTGTATTTTCTGTGCCGTTTTAATTTTCTTTCCTATTAAGTATCTTTGGGTGTTCTTAAAGCTGTTCTTAAATGTGTTATTATATTCATTTTCTGACAGTTTTCTAGCCTAGCATGTAGAAGATGCTCTGTCCTCCCCAAGACCAGTTTTATTTAAACAGAACTTTTATCAAATGCAAGAGATTACGTAGAGAAGAGAGAACAGAACAGAGCTGGAAGAAAGAACCACCAGAACTACTGATTATAATTATGCAGTTGAAAGATGCAACAGATAACTGCAATATATACTTTTTAAACAAAGTTGGTAAAAACTGATGATCGCTGCTTAAGAGAATGGACACGTGACAAGAGAGCTGGTTAAGATGGAGGCAGCAGCGTATTCTGCGGACAGAAGGTGAGAAGAGCAGCAGCCACGCCTCCACTCACACAGGTAAAGCACAACGCTGATAGGCATTCGTTAAAACTGCTGGAGAGACGCACCTCCACTTCAGATAAGAAATGTGTGCTGAACTCACCGCCAGGTAGGATGTAGAGGTGGCGAGTGGACGCGGCGGAGCTCAGAGTGTCTGCTTGAAATATAAACAAACACCTAAGCTAGCATTAGCTTGTATTTAGCTTGACGACTGTTCGTAAACTGCCCATTCACCAACTTGCTACTCCGATCTGACTACTGACGTTTCACTTCGCATTACTCTTCCTTTCTTTCTCTCTTTCTGTCTCTGCATCATCTATGGGAATCATGTCCTCGTCACAGTGAAATATGATTGTAATCCAATCACTTCTTGTTCTGTTTCTTACATCCAGTCCCAGTTCTTGCTACTCTAAAACGTGTTGTCGGCTAAGCTAGCTGCTAGTTTTACCACTGCCAGGTGCCGCTTTTGCACGACAGCATTTGCAAACAGTTGTTTGGTCCACGTCCAATCTTTTAAAGCCGAAAAACTTCCAAACCATAGACGTGACTCCTCTTTGGGAATTAGTTCCTCCTGGTAAACCTCTGCTTCACTTTGACAGCTTTGACTAGGGCTGGATATCGATTCAGATTTCAAGAATCGATTCGATTCAGATTCTTATGGTTTTGAATAGATTATTTTTGATCTGTCCGATCCAATCCGATTTCGATTCGATCTCGATTCGATCTCGATCCGATCTCATTTTGATTTGCTGGTATTGAAAAAAAATTTTAGCCTTCACTCGAATTCCAAAACTCTGTAGTTATGCAACATATTAATGCTAGTATTATATTAATATTCTAGAACGAATGAATGAATGAAGTAATATAGTTAATGGTGGCTGTAAGGACCAAACCAAACCCTCTCCCCAGATCATCATCCACAAAATTATTCACACCCTCCAATTTAAAAAAGAGAATATTCACAACAGTAATTCAAATTACAGGCAACAAATAATAAAAATTCACAAAATTATGATTCAGTGAGGAGAAAATACACAGTAAGTCAGCATTTAAAACTTGAAACGACTAGCGACTAACCCACTAGCTCGATGCTAACTATTAATGGAAAATGCCGTTGACATGCTAACGGAATTAGCATCTACGTCGTAACTTCAAAGATAACATACAAAATAGAAAGTATCAATTTCACCTCGATCATGAACATTAACTGTCTTTATTAAAGTACTTACAGGCAGATGTTTCCTCTGTTCTGTTTAAACTGAATTTTTAGAAACTACATTTACCAGCCCCACTTAGTCTTCTTCTGGCACTGCACTAGCTTTAGTAGTCCTACACTCTGTCCAGCTCACTATCTCCCCCTGGCAGAGCGGCTGAACCACTGCACCTAACCGGGGGCAGTACATTAAATGGTCATTTAAAAAAAAAGAAAAATCGATCTTTGGACATATGAATCGATCTTTGGAAATTAATATGGGAATCGATTCAGAATTGGAAAAACGATTTTTTGAACACAGCCCTAGCTTTGACCAGCTCTTTACATGCTGTGGTGTTTGTGTCCAGCACTGAAATCGCTCCCTACTGAAACACGTTCCCATTGCGCACGTTCTGCCTGTTGTCTGGACTATTCACCGGGATATGAAAAATCCATGGCAAAAATAAACACTGGTTTTCTGTATGTACCGGTATACCGCACAGCCCTAATTTCTGTGATACTGTGATAAAAATGATAACTGTGATCATTTTGGTGACAATAACTGTGATATGAAATTTTCATACTGTTACATCCCTACTGCAGTGTTTCCCCCAGGATTTTTTAAAACCAAGGGGAAGGTCTGCCCAAGTGGAGAAGGGGTGACGATGACACAAATTTTGAAATTATGACTAATTCAAACTGAATGTTTTTCTGAATACTTTTATTTACAAATTTAATGCCACTGTTTGCAGCCTGGCTGAGAGAGCTTCATTTTCCTTTTTTTTTTTTTTTAAAGAGCTCTAAGGCTCTGTTGTAAAGAAAGTCCTTCAGGTGTGGCCCGTTGATGCTGAGGAGCATGCACGCTGCCAGATGGTCCCCCTGCAGCCTGTTTCTAAGGTCTGTCTTCACCTACACAAAAACAATTAAAAGTGAATGGGGTGTAGAAAATTGAGAGAAACCAAACCATCTGACCACCAAATGTCTGACCATGTTCATTGTAGAAAAATCTCCTTCACAGTTGACAGATGACATGGGTACTGTCAACGCTATGGCTGATAGCTGGATCAAGCATGGATAATTCATCATTTTGAGATGCCAGTTTCATAATTTCATCTTGCTGGTCATAACACTCAGGGGTCCGCAATCATCTTTCTATACAATTCCCCTCTTGCTTAAATTCTCATTTTACCTTGAAGGCTCCAACTACTTTTAAAATGCAGCTTGCTCAAACGGTTTTTCCAGGATCCCCTGCCCTGCCTTGAAAATCCTGTTAAAAGGCCATTTTAAAATATTTTCTGTCGATTTGGTGTTCATGGGCGTTGCAAGGTTTATTTTAGTTCAATTTATATTAGTTCAAGTTCAGTTTCCCTGGAGCTAGGAATGTAACTATATGAAAACTTCATACCACAGTTATTGTGACCAAAATGATCACAGTTATTATTGTTATTGTGGTATTAGGGCTGGACGATATAGAAAAAAGATTATTGATAAAAAACAATCTGTATCGATCGATATCGATATTTATCCAAAAAAAAAAAAAAAAAAAAAAAAAAGCCATTATCAAATTCAGAGCTATTTTAGGTGCAGCCCTGGCCATTTAAGTTTTTGCTAGTTGACCCATTTATAATATAGTTCACACTAAAGCCATTTTCGGACTTGCATTGGACAGGTACGCATGTCTGAATGCAGCGTTATAAAGGACAGAGTCCACAATATTACCGCTTTCCAGTGCAAGTCTGAAAGGGGCATAACACAATTCCAGTTCAACCTTTGCCTGGGTCTGCGTTCGTGATTGGTTTGGTGGAAGGAGTGACTGTAGTATCATGCTACACGAAAGGCTACAGCAGAAAAAATGTGCTTCTATATTGAACTTTTATTGACCCTCTTTTTTTTATATTGAAAATACATCTATCGATCGATATATATTGATATTGAATTATCGTCCAGCCCTATGTGGTATTATTGAAATCCCCTCCAAGCATCGGTAGAAATATCCAAAATGGGCCTAGACGTCCACTTTGTCCTTTTTTAAAGGCGGAGAAATCTCCAGAGCACTGTCCACGTGGGCACCTTCAATGCCTTTCACCATGTTTTCATAAATTAAACGTTGCAAACTGGGACTGACTAAATAACCAAGCCTCATAAAGCCTCCATTAGGCTGAATGATGGCGTAGGAATTCCTAGGGGAATCTTGACTATGACCTCTATTTTCTTTTGTTCTTGGGTCAGTATGGCTTTCTTCCTGAAAATAAAATCCTAACAAATAAACTTTTTATAAAGGTAATTTGGAGATTAAAAATTGACCCTAACAGTTACTGAGGAGAGAAAATTAATAGCTGGATAGATCTGCATCTTGACTGATGGAAAAACATGGCTTTCTGCATTTCAGATAAAAGTGTAGCATGTTATTGCTTACAGATTATTTCAGCAAGAGCACACTATAGTAGTCCATGCCACACAGACTTGATGCGTTTAAAAAACTTTAAAGTAATGGTTTTTCAACAGGAAAGAATATGAGTAGAAAGTCTGTTGCTTCCCCACTACCTGACAGGGGTAACAATTTTATGTCCACTCCTGAGCGCAAAGCACCGGTCATCCAATCCTAGAGGCATTTGAATTTTAGATGTCATGCCACTTTGGCGGTTGTTTTGTGAGAAACTTTTCTTATTTTGAATTTTATTAGTTTAGTTCGACCCACATACACAAATAAGTCATTAATTATAACCATGTCATACCATCATCAACAGAGTTAAACACTACAATTGACCTATGGCTAAGCCACGCCCCCTCCACTCACTCGGACAAACAACATTCGGTGACAGGCGCTATGTGACATCTCGGGAGATGACAGCTGTCAACACGGACAACAGACGCGTGATCAGACAGAGAGACCATGACGAGATAAATTAAAAAAACATAAAAACAATACAAACAAACAAAAAGAAATTGTTCAGAAGTCTTAAACTGGGAGTAGAAATCAGCCTGTGAATCTCTGAATGTGACTCGTGTCGCTCCCTCAGTTTCTTGCACAAACTACTGCACGGCTGCTGTTGTTGTGCCAAAAAGTGATCATCTGACAAAAACTAATCAAACAGCCACGGAAGCGGAGCAGTCTGGCTGCAGCTTGGAAGCCAGAGGCGTGTAGTTAGACGTTACTACACACCTGTACTACACGACAGCGTCTTATGTACCGTTACCACGTACCAAAACTAGCATGTTTAGCTAGCGTTAGCCAACTTAAACTAACGTTAGGGAAGGTAACTTCATATTTCTTTCAAACAAAGTGACATGTTGCCTCGAATACGATGTTCCCTTACCTTAGAACAGATGTAGACATCCTTGTTCATTTTATCCACGTTCAGTTGATGTTGAGGTCTGCCGCATAACTTTGGCTTGATGTGACTTGGTAAAAGGCAAAAAAATACACCCTGTCACCCAGCCTCTCAGGATACCTAGTGTCGGAGTTGCATGTACCCCATGCACACGTTTGACCATTTTAAACTAAAAAGAACACATAAAAACGAACAAAAACGGACTAACTTCAATGCATTTCAATGGACGTTTAAGCAGAGAATGTCCGAGTGTATGGGATAGCTGTGCACACTGTGATTGGCTCATTGCGTTTGGGGGCGTGGTTTAGCCATAGGTCAATTCAGGAAAAAAAAGAATAATATAAGATAATAGAAAGAAATGCCTTTTGTTTTATCGGGGACCCATTGAGTTTCCCAGGGATCCACTCAAATTGCCACCTGTGGGTCCCAGGGACTCTCTACATTAGGCGCTTTCGGACTGTAGGAACCTTTTGGAGTTCCTATAACCTTTTCGGGAACGGGGCCGTTTTTTGGCGCATTCGGACATATAGGAACTAAGGACCTAGGACCACAGTTCCTATAACCTTTTTAGCTCCTACTCCGAGGCACGGTCTTTTGGGGGTTCCATAGGAACTGAAATACGTAGGTGTTTGGTGATTGGTAGAACTGGCAAGCCGCGCCCTTTGCGTGAGCTCCGCTTCTTCCAGCCTCACTGTATTTAAAAAGTCTCACAGCTGTTTACCTGTTTACCGAGATCGTAACAACAAGAACTTTTACAATAGGAGTGTACGAATTCATTATTAAATCGATCACAATGGTGCATGTCCCCAATCAATAACTACTTTGAAGCATCCAAAACCGATTATTTTCATATTAATTAAATGACCAAACACAGCTGAAAAATATAGCAGTAGAATCTGCGGCTGCCGCCCGGACACTTTAGTGAACGGACCGCCCACTAAGCAGGGCCTGAAATTCACTGTGGGATTGAGGGAATCGCGCATACCATCAATTCCCGCAAACTTCGCTCTTATAATGTGGAAAATTCCCGCTTGTAATTGCAGCGACGTAATGTGCAGTGAACGTTTGCATCGGAGCCATAAAATAACGTAGAATAAAGGGCTCGACACGCTTGAGGCGACGTCGCCTTCTCTATTCATTCAGAAGGAGTGACGTCACCTCCCGCGTCGGCCCTTTAATAAAGCGCACGCTCCCCTTCTCTCTCTCTCTGACCTGTCAGATGTCGCAGCTTCCCTCATGTCGATAAACCAACCATTGTTGGTGGATTTCCCACCGGTAAGACGATACTTTCACGGAGTCTTATAACATAAACGTAACTTCGGGTCACCTGAAGGGAAGCTGGTCTGGACCAACACCAGTAAAAATCTGCGACGTAGTGGCACCGGTGTCGGTCTCGTTTATGACCCAAATCCTCCGGACCCTCAGGTAGTGCCAGTGCTGGTTACGGTACCAAGCAGCCCAAAGAAAAGTTTTGGCCTAACTGGCTCAGAATAGCTGTGGTTTGATCATAATGATGGAGACACGAGCAGCTCAGTTTAATGTTGGTGTGATGAGACCAACATCAGCGCTGCGTCACCGTTTCTCACATGGCAGCTGAATGTGAGATGACTCAAGATAATATTGATAAATAATAGTTTGATATTATGAATACATTTTATATTTTGACGCATAGGCTAAACAGCATTAAATATATCATATTAAAAATCTAAATTTGGTATTTTGGAGAAAGAAGCTGATTTTGGGAATGTTTCCTCATCATTTTCTCACATTCTCACTGCTCTTCACTTGTTCTTGTTTATCTTGGCTTCTTTATTATATTATCTGTGTTTTTATTTTCTTTCCTATTAAGTATCTTTGGGTGTTCTTAAAGGTGTTATTAAATGTGTTATTATATTCATTAAGTTTCTGACAGTTTTCCAGCCTTGCATGTAGAAGATGCTCTGTCCTCCCCAAGACCAGTTTTATTTTAACAGAACTTTTATCAAATGCAAGAGATTACGTAGAGGAGATAGAACAGAACAGAGCTGGAAGAAAGAACCACCAGAACTACTGATTATAATTATGCAGTTGAAAGATGCAACAGATTACTACAATATATACTTTTTATATAAAGTTGGTAAAAACTGATGATAGCTGATACAGAGAATGGAGACAGGACAAGAGAGCTGTCCAAGATGGAAACTAAGAAGGACGAAAAAGACAAATTAATGCTCCTTATTAATTTGAGGTACAGGTAGGACACTAAGACCTGTGGTGCAGCGCCCTGTAAATATCCCCCCCAAAGTGTACAAATCCCCCCTTGGTGAAGCATGTAAGGGGGAATTCCCCCTCATTTTGAGAAGTGAATTTCAAGCCCTGCACTAAGGTTCCGGGCGCACTTCAGCAAAATGTAAACAAGGGAAAGCTGGTAAGTTAGCTTTTATAATAGCTTTGGATAAAAAAGATGGAAAAGCCAAATACAGTTGCAAACTGTGTCAGTACAATCTGTGCTACTTCAGTGAATGAACCCCGGTCCGTCCACTAAAGTGTCCGGGCGGATTTCAACGAAACACAAACAAGACGTTAGGGCAGCTTTCCAACGGGGGGCTCTTCCGTTACATGATACAAATGACCGTGATGAGGGAAAGCTGGTAAGCTAGCTTTTATAATAGCTTTCATTAAAAGAGATGAGAAACCTCAGTTTTGTATTAGATTTGCTGGGGCATAAATTTGTCACTGTCGCAACGATTGCGTCATACATGGTTCCTAACGAGGTCCTCCATCATGTGCGAACGCACGCTGGGAGGCGTAGTTATAGGAACTCCGTTCTTAGCACCTCTCTGTCCGAATGCGCCTACTGACGCATGACGTGCTCTGTGGCGCATGCAGCCAAAATGTAGCTACCACAGGGCACCAGACTAACTTTTTTACTAGGAGCACAGCGGCCCCTAACTTAAATTTTTAGGAGTGCAAGAAGAAAATTTCGGGGCGCACAGTAAAATCAACTTGCAAAGCAAAGGTTCACATACATTTCCTCTCATTTTCACTAAATTACTGATAAATACTTGAACAATAAATGCAGAAACTACGATGTTCACAGGTCACAGCACATTTTATGTCTCATACTGGCTCTGTGTTTACTCTAAGTGTCAAGTTTTAGTTGTGTGGTGCCAGGTCCCTGTATGTTGTGGGTAGTGGTGCAAGGGATCAATGACTTCACGGTTTGAAGCGGTTTATGGTTTTCGAGTCATGGATTGGATCAGCAAAAAGGAGAGAAAAAGTCCAAGACAAATTTACCTCTATTTATTTGTTTCAGTATTTTTGCCCATTAAAAATATTCAACTCCAGACTCATTCCACTCAGATACATATAAAATAGATTAATGATAAAGAAATTATGATAAAGGGACCAGGAACAGATGACAAAATTGCAAGGTCATGCGTGATGTCACCAGTTCACGTGATAACAATCATGATAAAGAGGGCTGGATTAGAGTCCTGTGGTCGATGATGGAAAAAGCCCACTCAGACCCCCCTGATGATTGACTTCTAATCTGGTGTCAATGATAACTCAGCCATTGCCAATCTGCGGGGCTTTTATTTTGAAGTTCACCGGATACTTTACACTGACTGCTCCTGTGTCTGATTTCCTGTCTGGTCCTGGCTACACGGCTAGACTGCTTAGAGCTTGACACATTGGAAGCATGTGCTGTCATAAATAGAACCGACGCCGCGACGACACGCTGATGACTTCTGGTGATTGATGATTGCGCCTGGTGTGGAGTTAAACCATCGACTGAAACAGCCTCATAACGAGGCAGCGCCACACACGGAACGCGGCGCACACGGACCTGGTGTGAAAGTCTGTCAGAAAAAAAACAGCACATCTTATTGGTCGCACATGCGCGAGTGTATGAAAAATTTACTCGCTCCGGCTCATATTTAAGTCGCAAAATGCGACCATTTGGTCGCAGTCTGGAGCCCTGTACCATGTTCAGGCTTCCCCACCGTAGTTTCCCTTGTAGCCTTGTTACTTCGGTGCAAGGCCCGCAATGACACCGCTCTTTTCTCCACCAGAATGCTGAGGAGGATCCGTGATGAAATTATCTTGTTAGTTTCACTTTCAAACTCCCCTGTTCCGTTGCGTAGGGAACCTAATATTCAATCCATCCACCCGCCTTGAAACCAGTGGTATCATGGGGCTCTTTCCCCATATATTTATGAATGCTTTGTATTATAAAGTAACGGATCGTACTCTTTTACCCGGACATGTCGTCCCTTCGAGAGGTAGAAAATGCACCATGCTTTTCAAAATCATCTGGGAAGGAGCCGCAGCACAGACAAGCCAGAGTTACCTGGTGATCATGTCATGTGCTCGCGGCTGCACGGGACAACGAGACAACGGGAACACACTATAACCCGTGTTAGTGCGTAATATAGAATTTGTGCCAAACTCTCAGATCGGAAGGTTTTCCCATGAAGGATGCGAAGCTATTCAGACTTTCCTGGAGAAATTTCATCTCCACCACTTTCGCCACTGTTTTGCAAAAACACAGTCAGACGAGGTGAAGTCGAGATTCATGTTTTGACTGATGGCTTTGATGGTCTGGGGAAGAAGAAAGTGCAGAAACATGAATGTAAATAAAATAAATCCTGTTTTCATCTTGGTGGAGAGGCATGGGGAGCTGGAAGTTCTCATCAGCTCTGCATAAACACAGGCTTTTTTTTCCCCTTTTTGTCTGGTGTTTATATGTTTATTACATTATTACATTCTGAAGAGAAAAAACACCAAGCAGAAAGACACTTGGTCGAAATCTATCTTCTCCACCCCACGAAAAGTGGATTTAAGTATTTTTTCCAAACACTTGGCCCTAAACTTTATGTGATCTGTGGCCCCTCAAAAATCCAAAAAATTGTCTTATGTAGACAATATAACACATCCTCAAAATTATTCATACCCTCCAATGAAAGTAGCTGTCAGTGAAATAAGTTGAAATTGACTAAAGTAATAATAAATAAAAAAAATTCTATGAAAATCATGACATTGATTTTGAATTGTGGTTCAACAGAAATATCAAAAACAGACATATAAAAAATAAAACAAGCATTATGGGGCTCCTTAGCTAAAATTCTATTGAGCAACACTTTAAGGCAATCACTGGAATCAGGTGTTTTCTGTAATGCTTAAAAAAACTTTTACATCTGTTGACAGGTATTTTGGTCCACAGTTAATTGGAAAGGTGCTCTAATGTGTCTGGGATGATTTTGTTTGTTTTTTAATTATTATTTTCAAAAGCAACATTTTATTTCACTAAATTATAACTTCGTAAATTTCTATTTATTATTAGTTTCTTTAGTTTCTTGTTATTGGAATTACTACTGTGAATTTAGCCTTTTCTGTAATTGGAGGGTATGAACAATTTTGAAGATGGCTGTGTGTGTGTGTATATATATATATATATATATATATATATATATATATATATATATATATATATATATATATATATAATATGTATGTGTGTGTGTGTGTGTGTGTGTGTGTGTGTATAACACTGAACACATGGAGGACAAAAGAAGAAAAGTCAGGACTTCAAAACTATGCGCAGCAAAGACCTGAACCAGGACCTGAGAGATACACACGGATGTCTGCTTATTCATCTACTATCAGAAATGGTCTCCATGGAAACGTTGCTGTCAAGAAGACATTCTTGAGGAAGGGAAACAGGAGAAAAAGCTGTGGTATGTCACATGACACAAGAAGTGAATTGAAGATCAGTAAAAACAGGTCTGATGGAGGGATAGATCCACCCCAGAACCCAGACCTCAACAGGTCTGATGGAGGGATGGATCCCCGCCAGAACCAGGACCTCAACACTGTTAAAGCAGTACAGATCATATGGACAGAAATGGCACAAAAGGCTGAAACATCCAGAGAAGAGCTTTGGGGATCCTGGGGTACTATTCCTGAAGACTACTTAGACAAATGACAGAAGACTCGTCTCAGAGGGTTCAGACTGTGTTGAAAAATAAAGCAGATCAGACCTCCATAGAACCTGGACCGACTCTGGTTATGACTCAGATGCTGGAATTATTTGTGTTGGGACATGATTGAGTAAAAGTCACTCACTTCCTGTTTTCATGAAAATATAAAGAATCTGGATTAGAACTGTATACTAATCAAACCTGGAAACACAAACACTCTTCAGCTTTGAGCTCGGTGTGTGTTGTTTTCACTTTCCTCCATACAAACAGACTGAAGCCTGTTGGTGTTTACTAACCCCACCAACACTCTAATTAACTAATTACACAGCGCGAGCCTCCCATCCACTAACCAGAACAAGTAACTGAAGTCCACTAACTAAGTTCTGTGGGTTAAGTTTCCTTCAGGTTAGCAGCAGTAGCAGCAGTCTGAAACTTCTCGGTGTAATGGTGGCTAGTTAGCAGCGAGCTAAGCTTCACCTCCGTGTTCCTTCAATAAGCTAACACTGATTTCAGCTCATTAGCTCCGAGGCTACGCTCAGCGCCGCGACACCAGCGCGTTCCGCCCGCTAGCTCCCCCCACAATCTGTCGGTACCACCGAGACAAACTTACCAGGCTCCGTTAACGTAGGGACTTCAAGCATCCAAACTTTAGGGTCATCTACAAGGCAGACAGCCAGCTAGACTTTGTCCGTAAACGACGATGAGCAGCTAGCGTTAGCCGCTGCTACAGCAGCAGATCCTCCATCTTTCCTCTGCGCTGCTGGAGCGCCAAAAAAAAAAAAAAAAAAAAAGAAAAAAAAAAAAAAAAAACAATCACAACTTCTTCCAAACGCCCCAAACGCTCCAGTTAACGCCGTTTAAACAATCCAAAACGGTTATAATCCATTGGTAGTCCTTGGTGGTTCACTTCGGGAATGGAAGCCCCGTCCAAACGAACTTTTTCTGGCTGAAAACCAAGTTTTGGGCGCTCGGAGCGTCTCTCCGCTGTTAGCTGTCTGTTGGGCTAAATCACTGCGAGTTGGCTCAACTTCCGACACTTCAGCAGACTCCAATGTGGAGCCTAGACAAACACAGCGCATGCGCGTCAAGTCAGGTCCGGGACAGCCAGGGCCTCTCCCCGCGAGCCGCTGACAGACACACGAAGACACAAAAACAGCACAGAACAACACGCAATGGCACACTAAGTCACATAAGCAACACCAAACAACACACAAAAGCAAAAAAATGAAATAAGACAAAAATGAAAAAAAAAAAAAAATCAACATAGCAACACCAAGACATAAAAACAACACATTAACGCAACCATACAAAAATAAGACACAAAGACATAAAAAACACATAACGGAAAACAAACAAACAAAAAAAAACGAATAACATCATCCCCCCCCCCCCCAAAAAAAAAAAAAAAATAGAATAAACAATTAAATACATAAATAGCACAGAAGCACAGAGACTACACACACAGATACAATGACACAAAGAAACACACAAAGCAAACAATACAACAATATCATGGAAACTTAATATCTACACTTATGGGCAGTGCTGGTTTATTAACTGATACTGTAACCAGTTAGAGTGTACTGTTAGTTCAGTAACACCTGTAACTGTTGTTAGATCCAGTATGTTAATTAGTTTAGTAACTAACATCTCTAGTTATGGCCGGGTAGTGTTGTGTTAAGGTTTGTAACTAACATCTATAATTAGTGACAATCACTTTAAAGTGCTGATGACACATTTTTGACATGTTTTATAGACCAAAATGTTCTTCATGATGATCTATGTAACAGAAACAAGCGCAGCTGCATAGATGAGTTTTTAGAAAACATTGCTGCATTTCAGCACATCTGACCAGACTGTGGTGCCAAGTATACCCAGCTGCAGCCGCAGACCGAGGGGCGTGTCGTAAAACTGGGCATGGTTCGTAGTGAAAATGGGCATAGTTTGTAGAGACGTGATCGAGTGGTCATTAGGGCTAGGGTTAGGGTTAGGTTCCACTCATTCCTACCGTGGGCGTGGTTTGTAGGAGGCGTGGTTTGCAGTGGCTCCAGCTGCAGCTTGGGGCGTGGTTTGTAGTGGCTCCAGCTGCAGCTTGGTGCTACTTGCGCTGTTAGCCCAAACCGGACGTGACGTCTGCCAGAGAACGTTCTCAGCTCATTCATTGAAGTCAATGGCTTTATTGTGGTTTTTAAGTTCCTTTTCTAGTTTTGCAGACAAACAGTAACAACTCAGCCTTCAAATTGTATTGTCAGTTAATGGTTAAAAGCTCATAAGTACTGCATTAATTTACTTCGATTTCCAACAGATCCAGAATTTTTTTATTTTTTTTGAAGGGGATAAAGAAGCAGGTTGGACTTACCAGTTACCAGCAGGACCCCTCTGCACGTCTCTCCTGTCTGCAGCTTCTGTTTACTGGAGCTTCAGCCACCAACGTGTTGAGACTTCTAACACATGAAACTGCAATCATGTCCTCAGGAATATTCCTTTTCAACCATCACTGCTTAATCAGATCGGTCATACAGCTGCTGTATGGACAGACAGCTGCTGCTCGGTTATATGAGGACTTCTCCGGTCATCAGATCTCCTCCAGCTGCTTCCAAAGATGCATCCTTCCCTTCATCCTCATCTTTATAAACGGGAACTATTTCAAACCTAACTGGAACCATGTAAGTTGTTATCTTCTCATTTTTTAAAGGCGATTTATTTGCCAGGCACAAGCTAACCGCTAGCTAACTTGTTAGCCGTGAGCTAAAGCAGGGAATGAGTGCTTCTCCTCTGTCACACCTGACTATGCCAAACCGTTGCAGCTCCTTAACAGTTGTGGGTCCTCTTGTGCTGTTCTGGGTCGCTCCTTACAGTTCTGAGTCCACTTGGTGTTGGCATTGCTGGCTACAGTTCTAGTCCGGTTCTAGCTTGTAAAATGTGATTTTCCCAAATTCCTCAGCATCATCACACTCTTCTGAACGGGCTTATGATCCACCACACAAACCAGTTCCAGTCTAGCTGTTCTGTAACCCTCTTTCATGATTTCCACGGCTTTGATTATACATGTAAATCAATGAGCGGACCGCAACTCCTTATCTCGTTGACATCACATCATGGAGGCTACAGTAGGTTTGCTCCCAAAAAAGCTCTTAGCTCTTAGCCGCGCCTCTAAAACATCAGATATTTACGTAAATACACATCTGATTAACTTCTAACTGCACAGAACTACTTATTTTGTCTTGGTGTGTTGTTGTATGGCAAAGTTACTTGGACCCCTGAATTGACCTTACTTGGAAGGGTGGGGAGTGTGATTGTTCTGTAGTCTCCATGTCCTCAACAAACTTGTCCTACATCTGAGTTTTAGCCTTGGTGATCACTGACGCCACGTTCCACTTAGCCTGGTGCTATGTATCAATTCCTTTTGAGCCCCCCAGCCAAAAGCCATCCCTCCAGGGTCAATGAAAGTTCAATATAGAAGCACAGTTTTCTGCTTTAGCCTATCAGGTAGCATGATACTACAGTCACTCCTTCCGCCAAACCAATCACAAACGCAAACCCAGGCAAAGGCTGAATTGGAATTCAGTGTTATGCTCCTTTCAGACTTGCACTGGAAAGCGGTAATATTGCGGACTCTGTCCTTTATACCGCCTGCATTCAGACATGCGTACCGGTCTTTTACCTCGGAGATGTAGCGGACATGTAGCTACTGGCTGATCTACATGTCTCAAGAGCGGAAATGTTGTGGCACACAGTTTGGCTGAAAGCACAAGAAAATGTTTCGGACAGAGTTGAAGGTAGAGTGGGGCTGTGTTGACTTTTCCGCAACATTTCCTGATGTCTGAAAGCGCCCGGGACGCGATAAGTCCACAAGGAAGCGGCATGTTTGAAAAGACGAGTCCGTTTAAAGAGCGGATGGACTTTCCGCAATGAAAGTCTGAAAGCGGCTTTAGTTTGATCTTTATTATAAGTAAGGTCATTCAGCAAAAACTTAAATGGCCAGAGCCGCACCTAAAATAGCTTTTAATTTGATAATGGCTTCTCCTTTTTTTTTTTTACATAAATATCGATATCTATTGATACAGATTTTTTTTATCGATTATCTTTTTTTCTATATCGTCCTGCCCTAGTGGACAGTTTGTCTGTTGCATCATTCATTGTGCCATTGGTTGTGTAGTTTGTTGTGTCATTGGTTGTGCTGTCAGTTGTGTTTTTTTGTTCTGTTGGCAGTTGTGTTGTTTGTTGTGTTGTTGATGGTGTAGTTTGTTGTGAAGTCGGCCATGTTGTTTATTGAGTACTTGATTTGTAACTTGTTGCGCAGTGTGTTGCATTATTGGCTGTGTAGTTTCCTGTGCTGTGCTTTTTGTTCTGTTAGCGGTTGTGGGTTTTGTGTTCTTGAGTGTGTAGTGTCATTGGTTGTGTAATTTGTGGAGTTTTTGTGGAGTTTGTTGTGTCATTGTGTTGTAAGTCCGTCGTGTTTTTTGTTCTATTAGCGGTTGTGTTCTTAATTGTGTAGTTTGTTGTGTCATTGTTTGGGTATTGGTTGTGTCTGGTTGTGTAGTTTGTTGCGTCTTTGTGTAGTTTGTTGTATCATTGCGTTGTCAGTTGTGCTTTTTGTTCTAGTGGTTGTGTTTGTTGTGTTCTTGATCGTGTAGTTTGTTGCGACATTGTTTGGATATTTTACTGAGTCATTGGTTGTGTAGTTTGTTGTGTCTCTGTGTAGTTTGTTATGTTGTCAGTCAGGATTTTTTTTCTGTTTCGGTTGTGCGTGTTGTGTCAGTTATCTGGAAGCTTTCTGCGCTGTGAGTATTTCGTATCACTGTTGGCCTGAATTGATTGTGGGTAAATAAAAACACAAATCTGGGGTGTGTTCATGTGCGGTGTGTTTAATGAGCTGCTTGCAGGCAGAAACAGGTGCTGCTGTGGTCCAAAGACTTTACATTCACATACAGCAGATTTATCCAAACTGAGCTGAGCAGCAGCTGACTAACCACAGACACAGAGACTGAACAGACTTCACTTACATAAATTAGCATAAAGTTTCTCTCTGTGAAATATCTGCAGATTAAAATATGAATGCTGATACAAAAATAAATTGCCATGTTTCTCTGTGGAGCCCAACCGTCTGTCAGCCGGCAGAAGATTCACAGCATCTCTGTGGGGGAGGATCAATACATCTGATTACTGGCTGTGATGATGTCAGAGAGGAGTAGCACCGTGATGATGGTGGTCTTACCTCTAACTGCTGAATGTCACATTCTCAGGATAGGATGGAGGATGTTCTCCTGCTCACTACGCAGCTTCCGGGCTCTCAACACGTCCCGAACACACTGATGCAGGAACAAATACTGACCCTGAAGAGGGAATGTGGGGGCGGGATTAGAAATCACAAAGGGCCAGAGAAAAGACCCTAACCCCACTCCACCAGATACCCTCACTTCCTCAGTGCTCTTCATGTCACTCCCCATCTTCTGCTGCTGCTGTACCAAAGTATCATTCAGTCCATTCTGCTTTATTGTTCACCCTGTTTTACACCATGTTGTCAGTTGCCAATAGAAACAAACGTCTCAAAATCACTCACATCCAAAGTCCTGTTCTCTCCCACGCCAAACATCTCACAGCTAAATGACAAAGCAACAGCCCGACTTGCCACATCAATACTTCAGGACACTGAGCACCCTCTCCATGACTTTTTCCAGCTCCTCCCCTCTGGACGTAGATACCGGACACTTAAATATAGAAGGGCCATCAGCCATTGCCATTCTCAATTAGCCTCACTGATTTGTTTGTTTGTCACTGTTATGTTTGTCTACTCTGTTGTTCTTTTGTGATTGTTAATAGTGTTGAGACTGTGTATTGTGCTTTATGTAAAATATGTAAAGGTGTATACAGATACCTGTACTACCAAAGAAATTAGAATATCCTGAAAAAGTTCATGTATTTCTGTAATTCAACTTAAAAGGTGCAATTTACATATTGTATAGATAAATAATATGCAAATCAATATATTTCAAGCTTTTTTTTGTTTGGAAGTTGCTGATTAGGACTTGCAGCTTAAGAAAACCTCAAATTCAAAAACTCAAAAAATTAGAATATTGCATGAAATCAATTATAAAAGGATTTTAAAAGCAAAAATTTCAGGCCTCCTAAAATAAAATCTTGCATCTGTACTTAATACTTGGTTTGGGCCCTTTTGCATGAATGACTGCCTTAACCCGGGGTGGGATGGATGCTACCAGCTTATCTCAGGTGTTATGGAAGACGAACATGCTTCATCACAGCCTTGAGCTCTTCTTTATTGTTTGGTCTCTTCCCGTTCAGCTTTCTCTTGACAATGCCCCACAGATTTTTGATGGGGTCAGGTCAGGTCAGGCGTCAGGAGTTTGCGGGCCAACCAAGCATGGTGAGCTCATGGTTGTTGAACCAGGATTTTGTACTTTTGGCAGTGTGGGCAGGTGCCAAGTCCTGCTGGAAGATGGAGTCTGCATCCTCATACAGCTGGTCTGCTGAAGCAAGCATGAAGTGCTCCAAAATGTCCTGGTAGACGGCTGCATTCATGCTGGACTTAATGAAGCACAGAGGACCAACATCAGCAGCTGACATGGATCCCCAAGTCATCACAGACTGGGAAACTTAACACTGACCATCTTCTCCAGGCTGTGGTCAGCCCTCTGGCTTGTACACCGTTTTCTCCCACACTTCTTCCTTCCACTTAACTGTCCATTAATGTGCTTTGAGACAGCACTCTGAGAACACCAAGCTTCTTTTGCTATCACTTTTTGTGTCTTTCCCACCTTGTGCTGGGAGTCGATGATGGTTTTCTGTACAACTGTCAGATCAGCAGTCTTCCCCATGATTGTGAATTCTTCTAGACCAAGACAGGGACTTTTTAAAAGGCTCAGGGTACTTATGCAGATGTTTTGGACTGAAAATATTGATTTGCATATTATTTATCTATACAATATGTAAATTGAACCTTTTAAGTTGAATTACAGAAATACAAGAACTTTTTCCAGATATTCTATTTTTTTGGGTAGTACTTGTACCAACATGACAGCCTGTGGAAAGAAATTTCCTGTCATGGGACAGTAAAGAATCTATCTATCTATCTATCTGAGTAGAGGAATCTCTTTTTAAGTCATTAGAGACGACACCAGATTCACTCGAATTCTCAATAAAAATAGTGGATGCAGTGAAGAAAAAGAAGCATTTTGTGGCAAAAAGAGTTTTTCATCGTGCACACCATGGATCCATGGAAAACCATGGGTTAATAGTAGTTTGGCTTTCACCCATTTCCAAGCTTTAAAGGAAATGCTTGGTGCTGAAGAGTGATGCGGCCATTAGGGAGGGGCTCTCAGTTTGAATAATGTTTACAAACAGAAACGGGCTAACACTCCAGACTCTACCTTTAAATCAATGTAACTTCCTGTTTACTCAGAAGTTTGACATAAACCTGTGCAAATGCAATCTGAGATTATCTCAAAATGGAAGTGTAATCTGAAAGATGAAAAATGTGTGGCTGTTGCTGTACATGCCATAGTTGACCTGTCCACTACATTTCCCGATATCTGAATTTGACCGGGACATAAAAACTCTGCAAGGAAGCAAAAAGTTTAAAAAGACAACTCCAGCAAAGAGTGGATGGACTTTACAAGTATTCCGCAATGCAAGTCAGCAAGCACCTTATGATTAGTACTGCTTTAGGCCCGTGCTATTGACTGTCTGTAGATAATTCCCTTAACATCTCGACCTGGAGATGATGCTGTATGATACCACACACACTTTCTCCCTTGATGCTTCATTCCTACCTCAGTCTGCACCATGTGTGATCGATGCAGTCGAAGGTCAAAGACTGCACCATAGATGTCCAGTGAGTCCCGACTGTCCATCTGCTGCAGGACTCGATCCAGGACGATGAAGGTTCCTGTACGGCCCACGCCAGCACTGACACACAAGCAGAATCAGTCTGTAAAGTTTTAATAAGGCCTAAAGAGGTTTAATCATAAAATGTGATGTGTCGTACAGAAGGATAAGACACTCCAAAAGACAAACTGTCTGTTGGAATGACTGGAGTCTAATGAGTTATTAGAAAAGTTTCAGTCTGATTTCAAGTTGTGGAGTCCCACAAGGATCCTTTTAAAGTCCATAGCAGTTTTCTTTCTATGTGTGTCCTCTGAGGTCCTTATTTACAATTAATGATGATTCTTCCCTCCGCATTGCTGATGACATAAAGATTTATGTCCCTTTAAACTCAGTGAGTCGGCCCATTGACTTCTTACTTCAAGCTAAAAATATTGGTGTGTTTATTGATAACTCTCTTAGACTAGATGATCTGATCAATGATTTTAAAAGTGTTTTTTCTTCATTTGAGGCTCTCCAGAAAAGCCGAATCCAACCTGCAGAGAAATGTTTTGGACAAAGTTGGCCATTTTCTCACCATGTCCTGGTTGGATGACAGTAACTCACTGTATTCTGGTTTAGATTATTCATCTTTTCATCACTTGTTCAGAACTCAGCTGTTTACATGTAAACTGGAAGGAGACAATGAGATGAGATGAGATGATCCCATGACCCAATGTCACTTCCTGTTAGTTTCAGAATCCAGATTCAGATTCAGTGCTAGCTAAAACTAACTCTCCATCATACTGGTCAGAGCGGCAACAACACGCTCCAGTTCAAACTATAAGGTATTTAACCAGCTCTTCTTGAAGGGTCCAGATTCCAAGATCAGAACCTGGACCAACAGAATCCCTTTCGAGGAACCAGAATCAGATTGGATCTGAAGTTTGACTTTAGATCCACTGACTCAGCTCAGCTGTATGTTTACTTCAAATTTTTTAACTTAAAAAAATTCTTCTATTATTGTTTATGTTGGTCTCTTTTCTTTCTACTGTTTCTTTTGTTTGTATTATTTCTGTTGCTTCTATTGTGATTGCATTTATTACTTCTTTATTGTTTGTAATGTTCCTGTTGGTTTTTTTGTCTAAGTCTCTTTTATTTCTATCATTTCTTTTGCTGTGTTTGACCCTGTTGCTCTCATTGTTCTATTTTTTTTCTTTTCTACTGATATACTGTTATGATCCCCAAAGGGAAATTAGGGCTTTGCTTTTTACCCATCTCTGTATGTATCAGAAAGCAGTGGGCTGCTACTTAAAGCAGCCTGGGGAGCAGTTTGTGGGGGTTAAGGACCGGCTCAGGGGTCCACAGTGGTTCACCTGAGTGTCGTGATGGGGACTCAAACCTGGGTCCTCTGCGCCAAAGCCCACGAAATTGCCACTGGGCTACACACTTCCCCATATTTCTGATGTTTCTCATGTTTCTGTTGTTCCTATTGTTTTACTGTTTCTATGGTTTCTGTAAAGTTTGTATTGTTTCTGCTGTCATCTATCTTCATGGAAAGCATGAAATTGATAGAAAGCTGGCAGCTTTTATTGCTGTAAATGTTCTGTATAAATAAAATTGATCTTAGAAAACTGAGATTTCGGTTGGTTCTTTGTGATAAACTGAACCACTCTGAGTGTTTTTCAGCCTGAAGGCAATCAGAATCAACATCATTTGGTTTTAAAGATTCCTCCCGCTCTAATTTAATCACCTGCAGTGGACCACGGTAGGACCAGATCCAGGAGTTCGGTTGACATAATCTCGGACGGTTCGGACAAACTGGATGAGTGACTGAGTGGTTTCTGGGACCCCGTGATCAGGCCACACTGTGTAGTGAAACTGACGAACCAGACGGCTGAAGCTCAGCTGCTCCTCCTGAACACAGACATGAAACTGATCTGAGAGCGGCTAACTCACAAACCATCCAGCAAAATTATGTCTAGAAACAAATGTTTCAGCTGCTGAGGTCCAAACTTACGCTGCAGATTCTGAACTCTCTGATGGTCCACTCAGGAAGAACCGACTCCGACAACATCTGGACAATCAGGTCTCCGTAGTACAGAGGGTCCTGATCGAACGGCCAGTAGTGGTCACACTTCACCTGAATCCAGGAGAGGAAAAACCCATGAAAACCTGAAGCCACTGAAGAACTTGACAAGGTTCAGGGAGGTTTCTCAGGAGCTCCTTCAGCTTCAGCAGTGGAGATGTTTTCTGTCTCAAACCCACCCGGCCTTTCTCCACACACTGTGTGACCATCACCACGTTGTGGACGTTCTGTTCCCACACCATCTTCCAGAAATCATCCTTTGTTCCTGGCAGAGGACCCTGCGTGGCGATGTACTCCCGGCGGAAATTATTACCCTGAGAACACCAAGAAAAGAACAAGAGGAATGTAGATCTACGTGACCCAGTCAAAACTAGGCTAAACCCAGTAGAGATGTAACGTTTATGAACAAATCGATTCTTTTGAACGGCTCTTTTAAATGAATGACGAGAATCCGATCTCAGTTATGAGCCATTCATTTGTGAGCCATCCCATATATTCTTATTGTACTTCTATATCTTTCCTGCATTACAAAAAATCCCATATAGTAGATTTTATATAGACACTTTATATTTTTTTTTTCATTAGCCTTTACTGTAGTGTGAGTTTCTTTGCATTACAAAAATGTCCTTGTGTGAAAAATATTTGCAGTGAAGTTGTTTTGCATGGAAGCTGATTGTAGCCAGCTAAGTGTTTTGTTGAGTAAAAGTCCAAAATAGTGATCTCACTTTCAAAACTCAGGCATATGGGAGCACCTTATATAACGCTTGAATTAAAACACAAAGTAAATTAAAATTATGACCAACAGTGGCGGAGCCAGAAATTTTTCACTGGGGTGGCCAGGGTGAGAAAATTACTCACATAGTGGTGGCCATAAGTAGATACCTCAGAACGCATGTTTTTATATATATTTATAAAACTTCCAACTGTATGGGGTAGCTCATGTCTAAAATAAGATGGGAAAGTGGTTTGGAAGCAGTTGTGGGCCTCCCCTGTGAAGCAGCAGCTTTCTTTCCCCAATCGCAATATCTCAGTGAGAAAAGCTTAAAACTGGGATTTTCAATTTCTGCATCTCCTATCTTAAAAATTCCAACTGTATGGGGTATTTAGTCTCTAAAATAAGAATGAAAAGCGATTTGGAAGCAGCTTTTGTTTTCTGTAATTGCTTGAGCGCCTCCCAGTTATTTCTTTGATTATTTCTTTCTTTCTTTCTTTCTTTCTTTCTTTCTTTCTTTCTTTCTTTCTTTCTTTCTTTCTTTCTTTCTTTCTTTTTCTTTCTTTCTTTCTTTCTTTCTTTCTTTCTTCCTTCTTCATCTATTTATCTATTTATTTTTAGTTAAAGCATGGGGGTGGCCAGCTGGGTGGACAGTCATTGGCCAGGGGTGTCCGCTGCCCCCCCCCAGCCACCCCCATAGCCCCCAATCTACTCCATAGATTGATGGAGTATGTAAGTTTGAATTATTCCGATCCAAACCTTGCCTTATAAATTGCTACCAGTGATTGTTTACTTGATAAAGATCAATAACTGTTGATTGAAGTCTAAATTACAAATAATTACCAAAAAAATAAGAACAAGCCAGTCTTTTGAATGGTTCTTTAGAAAGAACGGCTCCTCAAGATTAGACTCTTTTCAAAGAGCCATAAATCCCATCTTTAAAACCCAGTCCAAACCAGTCCAAAATCTGACTGGTTTTGGACTGGTTTGGAATAGGAGTCCCATCCTAGTCCTCTTTACCTCATGTCAAAATGCTTTTTCAAAAAGTCTAAAGTCATGTCCACAATGGGTTCCAGTCCATACCAGTTCAAACTCAAGTCTATAACTGGTCCAAAATCTCAAACCAAGTCAAGTCCAAAATCAAGTATATGTATGATCCAAAACAAGCCAGTGCTGAAATCCAAAAACAGTTCTAAATCCAAAATCCAAAACCAATGGGCTCTATGCATGACTCCACTACTTTCTGAACTTAAGGCAGCTCCTGTGTTTCCTGTCTTTCATTACTGGATGAACTGATTAATCTAGGTGTGTCTGGCCAGTCACTGAGGTCAGACACACCTGGATTAATCAGTTTGTCCAGTAATGAAAGACAGGAAACAAAGGAGCTACCTTAAGTTCAGGAAGTAGTGGAGCTGTACATAGAGCCCATTACATTCAAGCTCAAGTCTGAACTGGTCATCCATTACCAGTTCCAGTCCAAACACTTTTCACAGCTGCTCCAAAAACAAGTCCATCATCTAGTCCCAGCCCACCTGCCAGGTAGCTGAACACACTGAGAACTGGGGGGCTTCACTTGTCAAATCTAAACTTCTGTTGATGCCACAGAGTTAAGTCTTACTGGGATGTAGCTGGCATTGATGTAGTCTGAGCAGGGATCATCATCCACGTAGGACAGCTTCACTCTCGTTGAGTCATCTGAACACGGACAGAAACACATTGAGACCCAGACATGTGAGGAAGGTGAGGCAGGTGATGACATCACTCACAGGGCAGGATGTTGTTGTATCTGTTCTTTCCGCGGTTCTCTGGCAGCAGGGCCGAGTCCAGGGGCTGGTTCCGACCCACATCCTTCAGATCCTGAGGGAGAGAAACATTATTAGGCTAAACAAAGTAGTTTCATCCACGGAGGGTGAGACTGAAGCCTGAACTCTGAACACTTCACCTGCTCTGGAACAGGTGACTTTTACCATGGTGATACACACAATAAGAAGTAAAGCTGAAAATCCAGACCTGAATCCGGAATTACCTCCCTGAGACTTTTATAATGCTATGTGGTTCAGGCTCAGGATTTAAATCTGGTTCAAAGATAACCAATCAGGCTGATAGATGACTGACCTCATACTCCTCTGACAGCAGGTAGGTGGAGTCAGCTAGCAGCTGATTGTAGTGAGACTCAAAGTTCACAGTCTTGATGGGACTGAAAAACACAAACAAAATGTTTGAGATAAAAGAGAAACCAGAAGGTTAAAGATGAACTGAAAAAGTCTGAATATCCCACCTTGAGATTCTTCTGCAGCTAAGAAACGAGAAACAAAGACATTAAAGTTCAGCACAGATGATACATGAAAATATTAATCAGCTAACAAACATGAAGATCCTCCAGTTAAATACAACTACATCCCAGAAGGTTGGAACAGGATGTAAAATGAAAATATAAACTGAATCTAATGGTTTACATAATTTACAAGTAATTTTGAAAATGAGACATTTTACTGTTTCATTTAAAAACATGAGCTCATCTTAAAGTACATGTGCAGCTGTGGCTACACATGTAGCCATCGCCAAGTGTAAAATACAGAGTGAATGAATACTTGTTCCAATGTGAGGGCTTTGAGTGTCCAAGAAAAGCTTGTTTTTATTAACACTCTACTCAATGTCCCAATTTTCAAAATCTTTTTTTAAATGCAGCACACTGTCAGCATGTGTCAATAATGTTGTTTCTCGGGTTTCAGCTCTGAGGCAGGTTCAGGCACATTTTCATAAAATACAATATAATAAAATTAGTGTGTTAGTTTTAGTCAGACTGATCTCATGAAGTGGGCGTGGTCACCCGATGACATCGTGGTTTACCATCTTTATCTCTGAACAAACAGGTGTCCACCCCTCAGGAGAAAAAATGTGCAAATTAAGTTCTGGTCCAGAAACCCTTTCAAAACCACCTACAGGTGATCTAGAATCACCAGGTAACCTAATATCCAGGTTCTGGACTATGGGAAGAAGATGTACTTCCTGGTAAGAGCCCATGTAACTACAAAGAGAATATTCCACAGGCAGGAACTGGAATCTCCAGTTGAGATTCAAACCAGGAACCAGAACCAGTCCATCACCAAACCTCCACACCTGTCAATGAAGAGCCCAGTTCACCTGAAGTGCAGAACTTTCTTCAGGTTTTTGATATCAGTGATGATATTTAAAATAAAGGTCCAGAGTTTACGTTTTGGACCGAAGACGGTTCTTTTATGGAACTGAGTACAGAACTGAGACCGCTGTGACTTTGACTAGAAAGAAGTTCTGTTTGAGGTCTGGTATCAGTTTGTTCGTAGATTACCTGTCGGGGTGTGCAGCAGGACATGAAACAGAACTGAAACTGATGAGGTGTAGCGATTCTGTGGGTTTTGCCTGAGTTTCTGATGGGTTTCATTTGTTTTTTGGTTCTGGTTCTGGTCTGACGGTTTTTCCCGCTGAATGCGTCTCTCCACCTCCTTATTGTGTCCCTGCAGAAACATACCCTGTCCATCCTGTCCGTCTGGTCCATCCTGTCTTGGTTGTCTTCATGTTTATTCAGCTTTACTTTGTCAGTTTTACTTTGTAATGTGGTATGAGTTGATTTGGTTTCAGTTCTGGTTCTCCATCCCAATGGTACAAAACTTTTTGGTTGGCTGGCTGGTTGGTTGGTTGGCTGGTTGGTTGGTTGGTTGGATGAATCATTCATTTATTTATTTATTTTCTGTACCACTTAGTCTAATTCAGCTCGCTGTCACTGGAGCCCATCCCAGTAATTATCAGGCAAGAGGCAGGGTACACCTGGAGAGGTTGCCAGTCCATCACAGCCTCTTTGAAAAATAAAATAATATTTATTCCTTCAGGCAACTGCCTCCTCAACCTGTAATTGGATCTTCACCAGCACTGTGACAATAATAACCTCTCTACATTGATCCACACAGTAAATCTGTTTCAACCTAGAATCCTCTGTCAGATTTCTTCAGAAGCAACATGTGAGACACACAGCCTGATTTGTAATGTTTAGTTTGAGACTCTGAATAGGAGGAAGGTTTTACATCTGGGGTGTCAAACCCATTTTCACTCAGTGTTTTGTGGTCTCCGGTGAGCTGGACCAGTAGAAAAAAAGCACAATAACCTTTAAATAATAAAACCTCCACATTTTCCCTTTGTTTAAGTTCAAAGAACAAGTACTTTATCAAAATGCTTACATTTAATAAACTATCAATTTAGTAAATATTACGGAAAACCTGAAACTACTGGAGAAAATAAATGCAGTTTCAAAAAATATTTATCATTTACACATTGATTAGAACTTACAAATGACCAAATATTTAATCCCAGGTATTTGGAAGTAGAAAATACAGTATTTCACATAATGATCACAGTAGCCTTTCAAGATCTAGAAGTAGTTTCTAAATCTACATACGCTATATTGCCAAAAGTATTCGCTCACCTGCCTTGACTGACATAGGACATCCCATTCCTATTCCATAGGGTTCAATATGACGTTGGTGCACCCTTTGCAGCTAGAATAGCTTTAACTCTTCTGGAAAGGCTGTCCACAAAGTTTAAGAGTGTTTTTATGGGAATTTTGACCATTCTTCAGGAAGTGCATTTGTGAGGTCACACACTGATGTTGGATGAGAAGGCCTGGCTCTCAGTCTCCACTCTTCATCCCAAAAGTGTTCTATCGGTTTGAGGTCAAGACTTTGTGCAGGCCAGTCAAGTTCACCCACACTCTGCATCCAGGTCTTTATGGGCCTGCTTTGTGCACTGGTGCACAGTCATGTTGGAAGAGGAAGGGGCCAGCTCCAAACTGTTCCCACAAAGTTGGGAGCATGGAATTGTCCAAAATGTATTGGTATGCTGAAGCATTCAGAGTTCCTTTCACTGGAACTAAGGGGCCAAGCCCATCTCCTGAAAATAATCCCAACACCATAATCCCCCCTCCACCAAACTTTACACTTGGCACAATGCAGTCAGACAATGATGAGAGGGGGTTGGACACGAGGAACGCCAGGGCATTATTTATTCAGTACTTGATACTGATACTGTAAACTAGGGACCACCAATTCCGGACCTCTTGGGCCAGTGTCCAGAAGGTTTTTAATGCCACCCTGTGGCAACACACATGACCCAAACGAGTCATTGTGCAGAACTTCATAGGCTGTCGGACCCATTTAATTTGAGTGAGGTGTGTTCGTTTAAAAACTGCATTTTCTGTTTACTTGTGTTATTTTGTCTCACATTTAAATTTGTTTGATGATCTGAACCATTTAAGTGTGACAAACATGCAAAAAAGTAAGAAATTAGGAAGGGGGCAAAAACTTTTTCACACAGCTGTATGTCGACAGCATAAACGGGTGAGGAGTTCTAGTAATTCAAAGAAGGCAAGATATTTTCTGTCTGTTAAATCTTGAGCTTAAAAGGGCACTCTGTTTTTAGGGCAAAAAGGGGAGGTGCTCAGGCACCCTTTCAGTTCTATATGTGCAAGTGCCTGAATTCAACCCTCCATATTTGTGCAAAATTAGGAATTACAGTTACTTTTCTAAAAACAGTGTCAGTGTCCTCTACATTATTCTGAGGTTTACCAAGTTCATCCTGCGGGCCAGATTGGACTCTCTGGTGGGTTGATTTCAGCCCCTGAGCCATATGTTTGACCCCCACAGGGTTTACACTTTATCTGATTTAATAGAAATTTATTCTTCGGTTTTCATTTTCCATGATGTGAATGTGGTGAACAATTTTTGGTTTTACTTAAAGATCTTATTCAGAAAAAAAAATTAGATTTTTCCAATTTGAGATGCATGAAAATGATTGTGCAAATCAGCTGTGATCTTGTATCAGTTGATGGTTTGTGATAAACATTGGATGGTTGTCTGCTGAATGGATATGATGTGGTACTCTCTTCAGCTCTGCTACATGGGAAAAGTCCATGTTGTTGTCTGTAGCAGCAGCTCCTAGTGGTTGTTAGTGGTGTTACATTGAGGTCAGTATTGTTATCAATAACGGTGATTATTGATTGTGCAGTACCCTCTGACTCCCATCTGGACTCCTGTGGTCCTGTCCCTCCTCACACTCATCCTGACGCCAGGCCTTTCCTCCACCCTGATGGAGAAACACTTGGCTCAGTACCAGAGTTACACCTGTGTCCCAGGTGTGTTGGTGGATACCTACACTGTGCGTGCCCTGTGTCTGCAGACAAGCAGTGCGGTGACGCCCACCATCATGGCAATGAGGAACAGCCCGGCGCTGATGCCTTCGATGACACCGGTCAGAGGTTCTGCAGAAGGAAACAGAGACATTATCTCCACCTGCATCCAGACAGGCTGTTTTCTTCTCTGAACAGCGTGATTGGTCCTCACCAGTCTCCGTGACAACGGGCAACGACAGGAAGGTGTCGGTAAAGAGAGGAGATGAGACGCTGGAGTCATCTGTCCCGTCATCAAACAGCTGAGTGAAGGCTCGGACGCTGATCCTGTGACAGGAAAACAACAGATCAGGTTCTGTTCTGAATTCAGAAACTGTTCTGATCCAGTCCACCTGCAGGAACACGTCCAGGCCAGCGGTTCTGGGTCAGGATCACCTCTTTAAAAACATCCTACCATCTGAATCTGGTATTTTTTTGTCCCTCAGGTTTCAGGGCTCATGAAAGGTGGAGATTCTCACCTGTAGGCTGTTTTAGGCTTCAGTGGTCCATCACAGAAGTGGTTCAGGTCTCTGGTGGACTCTGAGTTCAAGTCTGAGTCCTTGTGGTCACAGGGGCCCCCCAGTGAGTCCATTCCTGTCCCCAGGCTGATGTTGAAGACATGGGAACTGATATCGGGGCCCTCAGAGCAGTGGCTGGGGAAGAAGCTGGTCTGGTAGGACCTGATGGAGTTGTTGGACCTGTAGTCTAAGTAAGAGGGCAGAGGGTGCTGCTGGTCCGGCTGCAGGTCAGTGACACCTGCAGAGACAGGACCGAGGAATTCTACATGACCAAACAAAGAGAAATTGGATCTGTTCTGTGCAGGTGGTTCTCCTCACCTTCAGACTCTATCACCACCACGGTGAAGAACCTCACGGCTCCGTTGACATCACTAAACCAGCTGCAGTTAAACCAGAAGGAGATGGAGGACTTAGAGACCACAGCAGACTTCTCACTGACCCGGGTGCTGAGAGGAGGCGGGGGAGGACCTGCAGGGACCACCACAGGAGCATTAATCTCTACCTACTGCTGACACATGTTGACCTCCAGCTGAATCAGGATCTTACGGTCAATCATGGTGACCACGCTGTCCTCTGCCTCCTCGCTGGTTGCCCCGTCAGAGATGACCTTCACGGAGACCGTGTAGTGTTTGTGGGGCTCCAGCTGGGTGATGACGTAGCTGGTGGAGTCCCGGCCGGTGCGACGTGAGTAAACTAGGGTGTGGGAGTCCTGGTGGAGGCATTCGATGGTGTAGGAGTCGTAGTCAGACTCCGGAGGCCCCCAGGAGCAGGAGATGGAGGTGGAGCTCTGAGGGCGGCAGTGGAGGCTGTGGATTCGCTCCGGCTCTGCATGAGGAAAGAAAACTCAGAGTGAATCATCATCATTGTCATCTGGGTCCGCACAGGAAGGTTTAGTTCTGTAAACTCTGATCTCTGCATTTCCACAACAACCGTACCCTGACCTGGTTGGCTGGGTGTCAGTCTGACAGCGATGGATGTGTCAGCTACGTAACTGTTACCACCCCTACTGCCACAGAGTAGCAGCGATGGGACCATTCAACCCGATTGCTATTAATCACAGAAATTTAATTGGCACCAACTCAATTATTTAATGCTTTAGCTCTTGGCTCTGCATCACTTTTGACATATATGTGGCAGGATGAAAAAGGGCCTGGGTGGGATCCGGTCCTGAGACTCCCGGGTCACAGTCATGCACGTTTACCAGTCAGCCAAAGAAATATCCCCTTGGTCAAGTAGCCAGAGTGCATGATCACTTGGAGGCATAGTGACAGGACCATCAACTGTCACATGTACATTGGATCAAGCCCTGCACCCACTCAGGTCCTCATTGACCACAACCGCTGATGTTTCTGGCTCACATGTACAACCACAACCAGGGACTAACGCGGTGGGCTGTTATCGCACAGGAATACAACCTGACCCAGTTGCACAGAATGATGGTTGTTGGGTTTTTAAGTAGGGATGACTCATCAAGGGTGGCAAATTACGGAGGTGACCAATCCCTGAGGAGCAATGGCAGGAAGGCGGATCAACAGGAACAGGATCAAATCGGCTGACCACCTGCAAGCTCTGACAGCTGAATCTGCATAAAGGCCCAACAATTCATCACGCCATATAACAATAACCATGTGATGTCATTACATGATGTCATTGCAGTGCGACGTCTTCCTTGAATTATAGCGAAAAACACAGCACAAAAAATCCTCCTTATGCTTAACTTGGAGTGGTTCCTGCTTTGTTCTTTATGACGCGTCGCACAGGAAGTTGGTTTTTTCATCTTTTTATTTGAAAGGAACAGAGCACATAAAAACAAAGAAAAAAACTTCTAAATATGCCAGATTTAGCCAAAAGGCTAGTTTTCATCTGCTGTCTCAAGACAGATCTTAAAAGGCTCCCCGAAATGAGGAAATACAGAAGTGATGATTCTTTCCATCAATCACAGAGTAGGTGTGTCAAGCTCCACCTTTTTGGGTCAGATTGGGAAGACTGGGCCCCAAGTGGAATGGTTCCAAAAAAGTAGGACATGTTGGGTCAGATATTCTGGTACCCTTTCCTATTTTAGCCTGTGGAAACGCAAAAAAATGCCTGATGACCCCGACTAAACTGAACCGGACCAAATGTTGAAAACAGGGTTCTAGATCAACAACTGGCGGCTGAACCAGGACAAGAAGTCTAGTTTTAACTTTTAAAGCAACCTTTACCAATCTTGCATTTCAGAAAGCACAGCAAGATTATTTGAATATAAACAGTCCTGCCTCACTTCTAAGACACACCCCCTTATTCCCTCTGCCTCCCAATGCAGAAGCAAAGGTCTGACAGGCAGGTCCGTTGGACAATCCTAGAGGTGCACCCCACTTCAAGGATTGGTTGGAGTTTTCATTGAATATTTAGAGATTGGAATAATATTTTATATTGATTAATGGTGGGTCTGTCTTGTATTTCAGAGTTCCATTACCTCATTCATAGCATTTTACCCTGTTAGAAAAATAGTGTAAGAATGCAACATCGGTAAAGGTTGCTTTAACTAACTTTTATTCTGGACTCAGCAGGGATGACCAATTAAGACCCATTTAGATAAGATCAGTTAAGTTAAGACCAGTTAAGTTAAAGGCCCATTTACGCTCCTTTACGTACGTAAATGCCGACGTCCACTTCATGCGTCGCCCTGCATGGCTGCCTTCATACTTCTGTGCGTCTTCTGCATTCCCATTGCTCATACACCAGTTTGTCCGCTAGGCGGCAGTGCTGCCTGTCCCTGTGCCCTGGCGATGTGATGTCGTATATGAGTGTATTTTCGGACACACTCGCACAGCCTCTCCTCAAAAGCTCCATCCATTTCTACAGATTCTCTCTGTTTGTTTGGTGTCTTCTTTCCCAGGCGCTTTTATTGGGCTAATGACCCCGGCTGTTTTTGTGTTATTTTTTCGGTTCCTGTTCTTCTTCTCTGGTTTGTTCCTTTCGCTGGCTGCAAATCAGCTACACAGCTCAACACTGACCCCGCAGTTTCCAGTGTTGCCCCATCTTCTGCTTCGAGTGACGAACCAACAAGCCCCTTGAAAATGCACCAAATTATGTACGGAACCGACGCAGACGACGGACGAAACTGTCCATCCGTCTGCGTATCGGTCTTCTGCGTTGCGCCTAAATGGGCATAAATGGGCCTTAAGCCTGATTAAGGTAAGACAAGTAAAATTAAGGCCAGTTTAGACCAGTTAAGAGAAGACTAATGAGGCTGGTTAAATTAGACCAGGCGAATTCAGACCATTTCAAATAAGCCCAGGTAATTAAGGCTTGTTAAGTTATGACCACTTAAGATCAAGTAAATAAAATGTCCCTCTCAAGATTCAGGACTCAGGATCCAGACTGTTCTGATCTGGTTCTGTTGGTTGTCACATATGACAGTGGGTCCAGATTGTTGTCATATGTGGTTCCATGATGTCTCTCAGAACTGTCTATCAAAGTCTATCAGAGCAGGTATGTCCCTCTGAGAACACCTCCTCTCCGAACACATCTTACACTCGAATGCACCCAACTCACACTGACTGGTCTTCTGAGCCAGTTTTAACAGGTCTTCTGGACCGCTTTTAACTAGACACCTTCCTGTATAGATTCAGAACTTTGTAGGTTCTGGCAGCAATGTACTCAGAAGTTTATGTGGATGATGTGTGTTAGGGAAACTGGATCAGTGTGAACAGAAAAGAGGTGAGGTTCTGGCACGTACTGGTCCTGATGCTGTTGTGGATGGATGAGCTGTAAGTGGGCGGGACCCCGGACTGCGTGGCCCCACTGACAGTGCGGAGGCTGAAGGTGTAGAGGCGTCCTGGAAACATCCCCCTCAGGATCCGGCTGCCGGACGTTCGGCTGTGATACGGGTTGATGACAGACAGCCGGTCCCGAGGAGTCCACTGCAGGTCGAAATCATCGTAGTCTGAGTCCACTGGGCCAGTCCACGTGATCTCCAGGGATGTGTTGGTGACCCCACCAAACAAGAATGAGGTGGGGGGTTTGGGAGCTGAAGGGTGAAAGACGTTCCGTCAGAAAAACTGAATCTGAGTGAAAAACCTGAAACCCAGGATGTCCAGCAGTACACTGATGGTTTGGCTCACCGGTCCGGCCCACAGTGCTAGCTCTGTTGTGGAGCTCTCCACTGACACTCAGAACCTCAGCCCGGTACTGTCGGCCTGGCACCAGGCCCAAGAACACAAACTCTGTGGCCTCTGAGCCAAGCTGGCTCTCGGCCTGCTGCGAACCATCAGGGTTGTAGAGAGACAGCAGGTACCCGCTCACATCACCAGCACCACGATCCCAGCGGATCCACAGAGTGTCCGACCCGTTTCCACTCAGTACCTTCAGAGACGCCACCGCTGCCGGCACTGAACAGGTAAACAGCCTCTGGTGAAAACCTGCAGGTCCAAACAGGAAAACTTCCAACATTTCACCCACCAGGCCTCACCTGTCCTCGCCCCAATGGAGGTCTGGTTGGTCTGGTTTCCACTGCGGGTCAGGATCACCATCTGGTACTGAGCTCCTGGTCTCAGACCCTGGAAGGAACACTGCTGACTAGTGGACTGAAGCCGCCGCCTCTCCTGCAGCGACTCATCACTTTTATACAGAAAGACCTCGTAAAGCTGGAAGTCTCCGTCAGGTGGAGACCAGTGGAAGGTCAGGCTGCTGGTGCTGCTGGTCCTGATGGCCAGGTCAGTGACGGTGGCCGGACCTGATGGGCGGAAGAATGAAGGGAGACCTAGAGAACTCTGGTTTCTTAAACCTGTCATCATGGAACCAAAATATTCAGACTTTTCCAACGCTTATCAAAACTTTTCTTTTTTAAACATCAAAGAATCTGAAAATAAAAATAAAATTTTCAGTACATTTCAATAAATGTGAAAATATTCTTATCAGAACCTGGTTCTGGTTGTGAACAAAACCTGGTTCTGGTTCTAAACGTTTCTTATCAGGTTCTGGTTCTGAACTTTTTGCATCAGGTTACTGGTTCTGAAACTGGTTCTGTAACTGGATGGTTTGGTTCTCTGTTTTTCTTTGGAACTCTGTCATATCTTGCAAGCAGAACAAGGAAGTCTTACGTGTTCGGGCCTCGGCGCTGATCCCCAGGCTGTGGACCCCCCCACTGGTGGTTTGGACCAGAACCCGGTATTTCTTGCCTGGTGTGAGGCCATTGAACCTGTGAAATGTGTGTCCAAATGGTTGTGAGACGTTCATGACCAGACCGCCTCTGTCGTCTAGAACCTGCAGAATGTATCCATCGGCCACGCCCAGAACTTCCTGCCAGCTCACATGAAGGCTGCAGGTGCTGTGGACTGGGTCCACCTGCAGACCGGTGACTGCCAACGGGACTGTGGAACAGAAACATGGTGGTAAAGCTGGTGGCAGCCGTGTGGGCAGCTGTATCGGGTGTTGGGTGTATTCTTACCTGTCCGTCCTGCAGCAGTGTTGTTGTTCAGCAGCTCTCCGCTCATAGACTGGATCATGACGCCATACAGCTGACCTGGCTGCAGTGAGTCGAACCTCACCTGGTTCTGGCGTTTGGGGACAGCTCGCGTGGTCAGCTGGCGGCTCTCCCTATACAGGAACACGGAGTACCCGTCCACATCGCCTGGACCGGGAGTCCAACTGACCTGCAGGCTGCTGCTGTCACCACCATTACTGACGTGGATGTTCTTCACCTTACTGGGAGCTGGAAGCGGAAACACAGCCAGTTCAAAACCAAAATCTCCTCCACACGAACATTTCAGGTGTGTGTGGAGTATTCTCACACATTTTCGTCCTCCTCTGCCCCTCAAGTGTTTTCTGGCACTTGCAAGGCTAACATTGTAAATTAGAATCTGTTCTTAATGTTTTGCCTTGTAAAATAAAGGTAAAATGAACTTTCAAAAAACAAAATCTGGATTGAAACCTCAGTTATCTTGATAAAGGAATTTGTTGGTATAACAAACGATGACTGCAAGTTTTCATTTTGTACATGCTTCCTTTAGGTAAAATTATTGTCTCACCATGGTTAGACAATAATGTCCAAACCTTTAACTGGAAGTGTATAAAACAGGTCTTCACAACTGCTTTCTTTCATCCATGTGATATATTCCCAACATGAGAAACATTCTGTCGTAGAGTGAGGCAAAGCTAGTCCATGGATTTGCTACTTCCATATTGGACGAATGTAATCCCTGATTTCTGTTACAGAATTTTCTGAAAAGTCTCAAAATCCAACGATGCTGCGGCGAGAGATCTAATAGGAAAAATCACCAGTAATGATGTTTCTCATTAGATCCCTCAGCCGCAGCATCTTAGAGGCCACTGGGGGACATCCCATTATGATGTTTCTCCAGTTTTCTCCTCTCTTCATTGCCTTCTTATGAAATCCGGAATAGAATTTAAATTCTTCACATATATAAAACTCTTGGAGATCAAGGTCCACTGGATCTTAAAGATCTCAGGGTTCCAGATATACCTGTGCGGCCCTCGATGAAGCGGGCCCTCTGGTTTGGACCACTGAAGGTAGAGACCAGGATCTTGTAAAGCCGTCCAGGTGTGAGTGAGGACAGGATGCACTCCTCCACCCCGCTGCCCAGACTGATGGGAGGAAACACCTTCATGTCACTGAATAGCAGCTGGACCTCGTAGTGATCCACATCGCCCGGAGCAGCTGACCAAGTCACCTGCAGGTCCTCAGTCCCCCGTCCCGCTAGAGCCAGAGATCGGACCGGAGCGGGGACTAAAGGATGGACAGGAGGTGGGGTTAATCTGAGTGGGAGGAATGTTTAACAAGCTGCACCTGGTCACCTGAGAGGAAGTTACAGAAACTAGAATTCTGGTTGTAGGTGACAGACCCCTTCTGATAGAAACTGATGTGACTGTGTTCACTCACAGGTTCTACCGTGGGTTGAGGTGCTGGTTTCGTACTTTCCACTCCAGGTGCTCACCAGCACAGTGTAGAGCCGGCCTGGTACCACGTCCGTGAACACACACTCGCTCTGGGTCTTTGGCACTGTCTTGTTCTGCAGGAAGGTGTTGTTGTGTTTGATGAAGACCTGGTACCGGTCCAGGTCTCCAGAAGCGTGATGCCAGTAGACCTTGAGGTAGTCGTCCCGGGCACCGTGAGTTGCTGTCAGGCCCAGAACCTTTGATGGTTCTGACAAAGAGAACAAAAAAACCACATGCAGGTTATACCAGTTTCCAAAACTGATCCAAAACCATCTGACAGCCCCGTTTCCACCAGTGGGTCGGGCCAGATCGGTCCACATTTTTTGCGTCTCCACAGATAAAAACTGGCACAGGTACCCTTATATCTGACCTGACCTGGCCTACTTTTTTGGTACCCTTCGGTAGGGGTAGTGATCTAACCGATCCGGACCAAAGAGGTGGAGCTAATACACAGCAATCCGTTTATTCGTTGAAAAATCCGTCACCTTCCGTGTGACCCGGCCTAAAAACAAAGCAAGGGTGACTCCTTTGCTTCTGTCACATGTGGTGTGGCGCTTTGGTTAAAAAGTTGCACTGCGATGATGTCACGCCATTACGCAGCAGCACTATCCAGTTAATACTCCGCCTCGAGGGTAAGGGGACATTTTGCTGTGGGGACGCAACGTGAAATCAACATATCTATAACAAAACCCACCCAATCCGGCCTGGCCCGACCCGACCTGATCCAGACCCTCAGGTGAAAACAGGGCTTTAGATCAGGGATCACTAAATCCGGACCTCTTGGGCCAGTTTCTGGAAGGTTTTCAACATTACCCTGCTCCTGCACACCTGACTCAAATTAAATGGATCCAATGAACAATAAAGTTTTGCACAATGATCCATTAATTTGAGTCAGGTGTGTTGGCACAGGGACTCATTTGCGACCTTCTGGAAACTGGTCCAAGAGGTCCGGATCTGGTGATCCCTGACTTAGTTCCTGATCAATATTCTGAGATCAATGATAGTTCATTATTTTTCTCTTATTATTGTTGCTTTAATCTTCTGTTGAAGATAGAAGATGTTTCTTTCAACAATTTTTGCAATATTCTATGAAATTAGGTTCATCACCCCATACGCTATAATTAATTAAAAGCTTTAAATGTACAAATATTATTATACATCATCTGTGAAAGTAATGGGGCTTAAAAAAAACATCCGCCAGTCATCTCTGCATTCCTTACATTTTTTATTTGTCCATTGGCTCGTCAATCACTTTTACTACTGTAGTAATTGACGGTCAATTGAACAGGTAATAGGCGAGACTGATCAATGAGAGTGATTGATTGGCAAATGTAATACTATGTGCCAGAAGCTGCACACTCTTGACTGATGTTTCCAGTAGGTTGCTAACAGTCTTAGCAGTGAGCAACGTTCAGACAAAGACATTCTGTTGTACTTGCATTTGTGACATGATGGGAATCTGTACCTACAGTCTGGTACACGCCAGTGTCGGGACTTGGCTCATGAACATTGTTCTGTGGCTGGGGGAGGGAGCTGTGAATCTAGCAAGTTGGTTTTGCGCATGCGCTTTATTCAAAAACTCACTCTCTGCTCACACAGTCTCTACTTTTTGAAATGCCAAAACATCTTCTATATGGCCTTTAATGTTGCTGTATAATGTTGTTTTATCACAAGACTGATGGTGAAAGTTGGATTTAGCTTTAGTATTTAGCTTGAGTAGTTAGCTTTACTAACTAGCTTTAGTAGTTACCCCCCCCCCCCCCCCCCCCTGCCCCCCCCCCCCCCCCCCCCAAAAAAAAAGAAAAACCAAGGCACTCTATGTGTCATCAGTGATCAATACTGGATCAAAAGCTTCATAGCTGAGGAACAGCAGAAAAAGGACTGGCGCTTCAATGATTATTTTCAGCTTTATTAGGCAAGCAAAGACGAATGTTTCAACACCAAATGTGCCTCCATCAGTCTTTGAGTCTTTAGCAGTTAGCTTGAACAATTAGCAACTAGCTTTAGCAGTTAGCTTTAGTAGTTAGCTTTAGCAGTTAGCTTTATCTATTGGCTATAGCAGTGATTCCCAACCCTGGTCCTCAAGGCACACTATCCTGAAGACTTTGCATGTTGCCCTGTTGAAACACAGCTGACTCACATTAATGGGTCAGTAGCAGACTGGTGCAGAGCTCGTAAGAGACCCATTTAATTTGAATCAGCTGTTGTCCTAGCAGGGTAAAATGGAAGGTCTTCAAGAGGGAATCACTGGGCTATAGTATAGTATATTCATATTTAATATGAATATAACAACTGTCTCTTATAGATGAGACTAAACTCAGAACAGCTAAGTTATTCTTCCTCTGCTATAATCTTCCTCTTCCTTATCCACCTCTTCCTCTTCCACGTACTCTCTTCTTCTCTATCTACTCCTCTTCCCCCTACTCTCATCCTCTCATGCTCTCATTCTTCTAATCTTCTTCCTCTCCTCATCCTGTCCTTTTCCTCCAATCCCCCTCATCTTCTTTCTTCTTCTTTCATCCAACCTCCTCATTCTCCTGCTTTCTTCTGCTAATCAGTCTCCTCTCCTTATCCTTCGATAGTATTTATGCTATTTTACAGTCTGAAATTGAATCTGGTGGTTCTAATGGTTATGAAGAGTTTCTCTTGGTACCAAGTGACATTATTAACAAACATAATTATGATGGTTGTCAGATACCTCAGAGGGACTGAAAACCAGATCCAGAAAGTCCAACAGAGCTAGACTCACGTGTTCTCTCCTGGATGAAGGTGTGGTTCTGGAAGCTACCACTACAGGTGCTGATGGAGATGTTGTAGAGACGCCCAGATACCAGCGAGTTGAAGACACAGCCTGGGTTGGACTTGGAGACAACCAGGGTGTGAAGTGTCCTGTCTCCGTCCATCAGGGTGACCAGGTAACTGTCCACCTCACCAGCAGCCTGATTCCAGGACACGGTCAGGAAGTCCATACGGCCGTTGTTGCTGACCCGAACGTCACTGACTGCAGCCGGCACTGGTGTGGGGGGAATGGAGGGGGGACAGAACTAGTTCAGGTGACCAATCATCTCCTGCTGAATTGGTGAATAATTAACTGCTGCTTTTCATTCTGTTGACCACAACACTTTCATCATTTGGAGTCCTGGTTGGAATTAATAGTTCCTCTCTCAGCTTTTTCCTCTCAAATCTCTCTAACTGAACTTTCCTGTCACTCTGAATCATTTTACAGGGCTTCAGGAGGGCAGAGTCGATGCCAGATTCCTCTTGTTTCCTTCAGGTTGTGAGAGGAGTCGTCCTGTATGGCTATTATGTGTGAGAAGTTATCAATAGCAGCTAACTTTGACGCTCGTCCTGGCAGGAAGTCTCTGACCCACAGACCTGCACTTTCTTTTGTGTTGTGTCCTCGTCAACACTTCCTGAAAATTCCACACAAATTCCTGCTTTTCAACAATATCCTGCTTTCAGCTGAACGCATGAAGGACCAGTGTTTCTCTGGCCCAAAGGAGTTTATTGTGGAAATAACTTTATGAATGTCAGTAAAACAGTTCATGGAGTGAATACTAAATCTCAGCACACCTGAGGCACAGGTGCGTAGGAGAAGGGTGATCACCCAAAGCGTGTCCACATAATTCAAAAAGGTTTCCCGCATATTGTATCCTTCTCATTGTCTGATGAAGGTCAAACTGACAGAAACGTCACATGAATAAAAAAAAAACACTTAAATGAGAGCGATACAATGTGCGGGAACCCTTTTTGAATTATGAGTACAACAGTTCATAACATCCATCCATGCATCCATGCATCCATTCATGCATCCATCCATCCAAATATTACCACTTGTTTTCCTATTAAACCTGAGTTACAAGTTAGTTTCTGGTTAACTGTCAGATTAAACTAGGGGCTCACCTGTACGTCCCTCTGCCACTTTCTGTCTGGAGATGAGTCCAGCTTTGACGGTGGTTACCACCACCTTGTACAGAGCTCCTGGTCTTAGGGACTGGAAGCTGATGCTGCTTGTGTTTGCTGCCACACTCTGGTTCTTGATGATGCTGCTGTCATGGACCAGCAGGATACGGTACGAATCCAGGTCTCCAGAGGCCGGTTCCCACCATGTCTGCAGACTGTCAGTGGTGCCGAGGTTGGAGACCTTCAGCCAGCCAACCTGAGCTGGAGCTTAGATGACAGAGATCAGAGGTCAGAGGAGTGAACTGGTACAGCTGGTACCACCGTCTCAACGCTGTGGTGATCAATCGCAACTTATCAATCAGTCTTTTAGCGACAGCTGCCGTATCATCATTCTATGACCTAAACACTTCGTCACTATCATCCATCAGTCCATCTATCCATTTTCTACTCTATATCCAAGTTTGGGTGCAGAGGGAGCAGTTTGAGCAGAAAGACCCAGACATCCCTCCCCCAGGCACTTTTGTCCACTTTATCCGGGGAGATCCTGGGGTGTTCCAAGGCTCGTTGAGAGAAACCTTTTAGTGTGTCCTGGTTCTTTATTGGAACTTCCTCCCTGTGTGTCAGGCCCAAACACTTCCCCAGGGAAGTCACCTAACCAGATGCCCGAGCCACCTCATCTGGCTCCTCTGGATGTGGAGGAGCAGCAGCTCTACTTTGAGTCCCTCCTAAATGACCGAGCATCTCTCCCTATGAGGGAGAACCCAGCCATCCAGAGGAGAAAACTAGTTTCAGTTGCTTGAATTCGTGATCTTGTTCTTTCAGCTACTACCTACAGCTGGTGACCATGGGGACAGGTGATCAACTGGCAAACATTGTAGAGAGCTCTGCCTTTTGGCTCAGCCATTTCCTCATTAAGACGGACCAATGCAGACACCACACCAATCCACCTGTCAAACTCCTGCTTCATCCTTCCCTCATTCCCCTCTGTTTTTGCTTTAGTTAGTGCTGAAGCTGCACTCTGGAGTCCCACACGCCAGAATGGCCCAACAGGTTTCCTTCAACCTGATGGCATCTTTTACTGCTTGTGTCCACCAATAAGTTTGGGGATTGCTGCCACAACAGGCTCCATCCACCTATGACCACAGTTCTAGTCAGATGCCTGAACAAAGGAGGCGTGGAACACAGCCCACTTGGGCTCAATGTCCCCCGTCTCACCTGGGACATGCTTGAAGCTCTGCCAGAGGTGGGAGTTGAAGCTCTGAAAAGTGAGTCTGCCAGACGTACCCAGAAGACCCTCACATTACATTATGCCCACACTTCATGCCGACTCTTATTGGTAGCAATTCCAGAGTGGACGAGAGTCCAACCCTTCTCGGAGACACTGGTTCCAGAGCCATGGGTCAGTGCGAGTCCCACTGTTTCTAGCAGGAAGTGCTTGGCCTTGCGCAGCAGCTCAGGTTTCTTTCCTGCCCGAAAGGTGATGTTCCAGGTCTCTAAAGCTAACCCCAGTACCCGAATGTGGCAAGGTATGTGACGGAGGGCCCGGGTGGGATTTGATCCCCAGAATTCCGGGTGAGAGTCATGCATGCTTACCAGTCAGCCAAAGGGATATCCCCGGCAAAGTAGCCAGGGTGCATGATCACTCGAAGGCATAGTGACAAGACTGTCAACTGCCACACGAGGATTGGACCACCAAGGTCCCCACCTTAAACCACCATCCAAACTGTGACACACCCAACCCCATTTCATTATTATAACCATCATCACCATCATCTTACCAGTCCATGCCGTCATTGAGACAGAGCTGCTCAGGTTGCCGCTAGTGGTTGTCACAGTAACAGTGTAACGGCGTCCTGAGGTAAGGCTGTTGAAGGTGCACTCTCTGATCCCCCAGCTGAGGCTCCTCTGGAAAACGGGATTGGGGGCGTGGTCCTCTGTGAGGAGCACCTTGAAGCCATCCCACAGTCCAACAGGCCAATTCCATCTGACACTCAGAGATGACTCATCAGCCTGACGGATGAGCAGCTGCTGCACAGGACGAGGTGCTGTGGGGAAACAGGTTGTGTTTAGCAGAACAGACAGGAAATGAGTTTTCTCAGAACTGTCCAGTAGAACTGGGCTGTAGCACTGCAGAACATGACCTCGTCTTAAAGGGAGAGACTGGAGTTTCCTGCATCTCTGTTTGTAAACACTGTTCAAACTGAGAGCCTCTCCCTTCAAGCTAATGGCTTCGGCCCAAGCCTCTCCTTGAAAGCTCAGAAGCGGGTGAAAGTAAAACTAACATTGAGTCTGGTTTTCGAGTGTGCACTATCTTAAGGTCTTTTCGCCGAATGCTTCCTTCCCTTCGCTGCGTCCACCGTTTTTTTTTTCTCTCTCAAGAATTTGAGTGACTGGTTTCTACTCTAATCGATGAGTTTATCCCTACAGAGCACTACGCCTTTAGCTCTGTCATTGGCTGGAGACAACATGCAAACAAGGTCACCGCCACACAAGAGTAAAGGCTGAAAGGTGAGGATGGAGATGGATTTCACTTGGACAAGTATGGCGTTTCTTTTTCTTTCTTTTTTTTTTTGTTATACCAGTAAGATCCCCGAGGGGAAATTAGGGCTCTGCATTTTATCCATCTCTGTACTGTGAGTACCAGAGAGCAGTGGGCTGCTACTTAAAGCACCCGGGAGCAGTTGGTGGGGGTTAAGGACCTTGCTCAGGGGTCCACAGTGGTTCACCTAGGAGGCGTGTCGGGGACTTGAACCCGGGTCCTCCGCGCCACAGCCCACGACACTACCACTAGGCTACCCACTCCCTAATTCTAATAATGATAATAAATAAATAAAACTAATCCCTAGTTTTCAGGGATAAAACTAAGGATTCTACCTTAAAAGAGGCAGAGCCTACATGACTCCTAGAGAGAAATTCACTTCAGTTATCAGGATAAGTAATAATAATACGGATTAGATTTATGGCTCTGAGCACTCTAAGCACTCACAGTGGATCCATTATTCATTCACTCCTCATTCACACTCGGTGATGGGACCTACGTAAGTAGCCACAGCTACCCTGGGGCAGATGGAATCATGGCCGCCATTGCGCACCAACAGCCTCTCCGATCACCACCAGAACATTCACACACCAGCATTGCCCTCACCGAAGGCAAGGAGGGGGAAGTGTGTTGCCCAAGGACACAAAGTCAGATGACTGGGGACTTGAACCACCAATCCTTCAATCAGTGACGGACCCTCTCTACCATCTGAACCACAGCAGCTTCCCGTTTTGGTTCAGGTGGTTTGGATTACAGCTTATTACATACTCCACAAGAAGCAAGAATTTTGTTCTTATTCTTGAGGCCACAAAAACAAAATGGCATCACTTTGTTCTCATGGAAGTCTTACGGCTTGTTCTCAAAACCTCGGCCTAGCAGAACTTTCTTCTTGTGGGGCTCTGTAAAGTATTGTGTCCGTGCCTGGTCGCGGACAACGGTTTTTGTGAAGTAATGACTGGATAAAAAATGAACATTTCTCTTGTTCTTGCAGCCTCGAGAATGAAAACAAGAACAAGTTCTCACTTCTCGCGGAACATGTAACAACCTTAAGATAAGGCTTCAAACTTTTCTTTCTGATATAGTTTATATGACCCTCCCTGAAAAGGCAGAAAGTTTTCAAAATTCCTGATTAAATCAATGAAATGTTAAACAGACAAAAGTAAAGAAAAACGATTTTCATCATCTCCTCTGACTAACTTGTGTTTAGGAACCAAAACCAAATGTAGAACCTGCTGTTGAACCACTCAGTAAAAGATGAGGCCATGTTTCCATTATGTTCTATCAACTGACACTTTTTGATGGTTTGAGGTTCTGAACTATTCTAGACCTGGCGTTCAGGTTTGCAGGTCCCTGAATCTTTCTGGTCTGCAGAAACTGACCCAGCTTTAAGTGTTTTCAGTCTCACTTTTCTTTTCCCGGTTCTGGTTCTGTCTGAGGTTTCTTCCTTTTAACAGCCAGTTTTTGCTCTCCACTTTCACCAGTTAGAGTCACTGGTTTTCTTGTTTTGAATGAACACTGGCTGGATTGGACTGTATGGTTTGGATTTTATATCAGTCAGTACTGATCTGCTCCTGTTAAAAGATTAAAATCAATGAAAACAGTGAAAATACAGACTGACCAAGTCGGTTGCTGCAGCGGACCGTGTTTCCCAGAATGCTGCTGTGCACAGTGAGTTCTGCGGTGTAGAGGCGTCCCGGTACCAGGCCCAGACTGTCCACAGAGAGGACAAGCTGCCTGCTCCGTTTACTGATGGTCCTGTTCAGCAGAACCTCTGAGCCGTTCATCAGTAGGATGCTGTAGTTTTCCCAGTCGCCTCTGGGGGGTGACCAACTGATTTGCAGTGTGCTGCTGTCACTGGACATGGAGAGAGCCGAAACCGGACCTGGAACTGGAGGAGTACAGACAGAGTTCAGGATCTATCAGATGATCAGCAGAACTGCATGATGGGAAACATCACAATTATTACTGAACAGAACAGATTCACCTTCACAGAATTTAAAGAGACTCAGAACTGAACTGGACCATTTTCAGTCCAGTCACTGTAACTGATATTGTACAGTCTGGTCCTGGTACCAGACCATTTTAGCTCTAGTCTTTGTCCTAGATCACTTTGAGTCTGGTCCTTAATCTGAACCATTTACAGTCTAGTTCTGGTAGACCATTTTTAGTCCCTATGCCAGAGTATTTTGAATCGCTGTTCCAGACCAAAGCTCCTAACTGAAGGAATGAACCAGTGTTGTTTTGACACAGAACAGAACCTGTTTGAAATCAGATCTTTCAGAGCTTTGTGACTGCATCCTGCATCCTCAGACAGATGTTTTTATTCCTCTGCTGGTTCTGACTGGACTCACCTGTCCTCCCTGTGGTCTTGCTCTCTGAGCTATGACTTCCAACCCAGGAGCTGACTGACAGCTGGTAGCTACGTCCAGGGGTCAGACCCTCAAACACCACCTGGGTGGTGTTGGGGGGAAGGCTGCGTCGCTGGGGAGTTGTTCCAACAGCCCACAGGGTCACTAGGAAGTGGTCCACACCTCCTCCAGGTGGAGTCCAGGAGGCCTGCAGGCAGTCTGAGCTGCCATTGCTGTTGAGGATCAGATTTGACACGGATGCTGGAACTAAGAGAGAGGGGATGCAGGGTCATTAACTCATTGAAGCCCTTAAACTGTTTTCAGAAAGTCATAAAACTGGCTCACATCATCAGAATATTAACAGAAACTCTGCAGTTGGGTCAGATTCTGGTCTGAAGGACCAGCATCGCACTATGCCGCAGCTGGAAACAAAACAGCTGAAAACTGAACAAAACTGAAAATAAAACGCAGCTCATGAAAAAGCTGAGGCTGAAACTAAATGTAGCATAAAAATAAAAAAACAAACAAACAAAAACAAAACACAACTAAACAAAACATAACATAACAAAACAAAAAAAACTTACCCAAAACCAAAACTCAGCTTTTAAAATAGAAAAAAACATAAAAGCTAAACAACGCTGAAAAATAAAACGTAACTACAAACCAACCACAGTTGCTCATCTTGCACCTTTTGGCCCTGCCTTATTTCAGCCAACACCACATCAGCTGGTTTCAGTCTTTTTCTATAACAGTTGAGGGCAACTGAAGCCCCACTCACAGTGGGTTGGGTCGTCGGAGCAAGGCAGCTCAGACATAACGTGTGGTCAGTTGTCGCGACACACAATGCCCAACAATGGAGGATGTAGAGGTCATGGCTTACTTGCTGCTTGGTCTTAACTTTCTCATTGGACCAAAGTGTCAGTTTTCCAACAGCCATTTCTCCTCATTCTGCTGCTGCTAATGTCTACTGCAGGTTAGCAAGCAGTGTTGTTATCCACATGTTGGGAGCTGCTCTCATGACTCATCCCGTGATATCGAATTCTGGCCTGCTGTCTGTGCACGTCACATTTTTAGCCCGACTGTGCAGCTTCAAAATCCAGAGTAGGTGCTAAAAATGTGTCTACTTGGCCTGGGAAGGTCCTGATAGAAACACCGACAAACCAGGAGGAGTGTTTTTTTGGGAGGGGCCTGGTAGGTACGACTGTAGGAGGCATAATGGGACAATAAAAACGGACTTTAAGGCTCTGAACCATCTGACTGAAGCACATATGAGGGAACGGTTACGTCATCAGTGACAACATTCAGATCAGCCAGTTGCAATCACAGCTCTGATACTTTTAAACACAAACACAAGTAAAAATATTCCTTTGCTCTCTAACCCTGGAACAAACAGGCTAAAACAGGCTTGAGAGACTGATGAAGATCCACCATGGCTCTCATCATCCCAGACACATCATGGAGTTAATGGGAAGTAAGACAGGTTTTAAAAAAATTAATTTTACGGGGACGTTGTGAAGAGTTTATGATGTAGCAACTGTTGTCGTCCACCACCATCCAGACAAACTGTCAGCTGTCATGCAGCATCCCCATAAATAAGAATCCAGAACAGTCTGAACACCATCTGCACGATTCTGGATTCAGGATCCTGAACATCTCAGCAGGCTTAAAAACACTGATCCTACCTGTGACGCCACGTGTGGTGGCAGAGCATTGCAGGCCGACAGCCTCTGTTGTCACGGTGACCATGTACAGGGTCCCTGGTTGCAGGCTGTCCAGCTCAACAGACGTTGTGGTGTTCTTCAGAGTAATGTTCTTCAGTAGAACTTCGTTCTGGTCCATTAGCAGAACTCTGAAATTTTCCCGCCATCCTGAACCTGCACGCCAGGACACGGTGAGACTTTCTGAGGATGAGGACGCCACCTGCAGACCATCCACTGCAGAAGGGGCTACAGGGGGCACAGGACAGGACCTGTTTAGTTGTAAATCAAATGTGAAACACATAAAAACCAGCCCTGTCACCATGGCAACCTACAGGTAACTCACCTACTGCTGCCATGGCATGCGCAGCCATGGCGCTTTTGTTCCCAGCTGATGCCACCACGCTGACTTCGTACAGAGTCCCAGAGACCAGTGAGCTGAAACTGGACCGGGGTTCTGCAGAGCCCGAAATTCTGTTGATTTGGACCAATCCGGACCTGGTGTCCTTCAGGGTCACGTTATACCAGTCCACGTGTCCAGCAGAGCGGGACCAGGACACTTGCAGGCCAGAAGATCCACTCTGAACCACAGATGGGCTCTTAAACTGAATCAGAGCAGGATCCAACTGGACTTCCAGATGAGCCGGACCAACTGGATCTGAGTCAGGAGAGAGCAGGACTATTATAGTCTGACCAGGATCAGAGCTCTAAAAAAGTAAGTTGACTGCAATCAATCATTCTGATCATGTTCTGAAGCTGCTCAGATGAAGAAGAACTAATAATAATAATAATAATAATAATAATAATAATAAAAACAATAATAAATTTTATTTGACAGCGCCTTTCAGAACACCCAAGGACACTTAACAATGAAAACAGAGAAAACACCATTTTAAAAAAAGAAGCTAAAATAAACAATAACAGCAAGTTAAGAACAGGAATGTTGAGAAAATGGGGTAAAGATTGTATGCAGTTATAAACAGATGGGAAGACTCCCTCTGTGGACTCCTGCAGACTGAGGAACCAAAGACAAACATCTGATTTAGGGTCTTTCTATAATTTTATCACTGAAGATTCTTTTAAAGATTTAACAAATACTGATCCATCCTGTCTCACTGTGAGGGCTTTTTGTCCACTTCTTATTTGAAGAGTTATTTTAGGAATCTGGTTTAAGATATGGATGGTTGAGGGGTTGGGGACTGTGCTGGATCAGGAAACAGGGTTGAGCTACGGGGGCAGTGTTGGGGGGACAGTTGTGGAATACAGTTTTGGGGGCTAGTGTGGTGGGACAACGTTGGGGGACAGTATTTAGGACAGTGTTAAGGACTCTGATATGGTCCCTGCAGTTGGTGACAGAATGAAGCCTTTGAGTCCAGGTAGGAAATAGATAAAACAGAGCAGACAGGGTGGGATGTGGACAACGACCAACTCCACCACCCCCCACCCCCCATCCCCCACCACCTCTTCAACTCTGTCCTCTGTTTACTCCCTGAAGAGACTTCCTGCTTCCTGTTGGCAGCTCAGCAACACCAGAGGACAAAATGTCCAACCCTGACAGCACGAAGGCCAGAGAGTCACTGACAGAGTCACTGATGGAGAGATTGACTGAGACGCCGGTGGAGGCACTGACAGAGACACTGATAAGGCTTTCCACACTGACTCCGAATATTTTTTCCAAAACATTCGCACGGCAATAGCTTTAATCAAATAAATTTCAATTCAACGGGAGCGTTCATATCAATGACAAAATTCTGTCTCGCGATCTAGCGATGTTTATTTTTTCGAAATGAGGTCGATTCTCTGAATATTCACATCCGACGGATACGCAATCCACCAATCAGAGAAGGCACTCTGACCGTCACAGAGCTGGTCGCAAGCAAAAAGAAAAAGGAAAGAGAGAAGTGTGGCTTGGTTGCTGCTACTGTATCATTATGGTTCAGGTTTTATCATCTTTGTGTCGCAGCACTCTTGTTTGGCAAATGAGGGGAAAAAAAATCAGTGTTTCCATACATTTTTTAGCCGTTCAAGGTTATCAGCTACAGGTGTTATATTTAAAATCCCCGTTTGGCATCTCCACAGTGTGATCAGCTGTTTTTCAGCATCCAGAAGTTTACCTGCAGCTGCCTCTCCCTCCGTCACTGCTGTATGTGGTCACATTCCTCTGGAATGATAAATGCAAGTTTATTCTTGCATCTTCGTAATTTCGCATCGGAGCAGGTGTGTATAGACAATGCGTTGATGTTTCTCCTCCGAATTATTCGCAATTTGGTGCCGTTTATTCGCATCGGTCCCGGCGTGAAAAGGCTTATAGAGATGCTGATGGAGAGACTGGTGGAGACAATGATAGAGAGACTGATGGAGACACTGATGGAGACACTGATGGTGATACTGACAAAAACACTGGTGGAGACACTGATGGAGACACTGGTGGGAACATTGATGGAGACACTGGTGGAGACATTGATGGAGACACTGGTGGAGACATTGATGGAGACATTGATGGAGACACTGGTGGAGACATTGATGGAGATACTGATTGAGACACTGATGGAGAAACTGACGAAAACACTGGTGGAGACACTGATGGAGACATTGATGGAAACATTGGTGGAGACACTGATGGAGACACTGGTGGAGACACTGGTGGATACACTGATGGAGACACTGATGGAGACACTGGTGGAGACACTGATGGAGACACTGATGGAGACACTGATAGAGACACTGATGGAGACACTGATGGAAACACTGATGGAGACACCAATAGAGACACTGGTGGAGACACTGATAGAGACACTGGTGGAGACATTGGTGGAGACACTGATAGAGACACTGGTGGAGACAGTGATAGAGACACTGTGGAGACAGTGATAGAGACACTGATGGAGACACGGATGGAGACACTGGTGTAGACACCGATGGAGACACTGATAGAGATAGTGATGGAGACACTGGTGGAGACACTGGTGGAGACACTGATAGAAACACTGATGGAGATACTGATAGAGACACTGATGGAGATACTGATAGAGACACTGATGGAGACACTGATGGAGACACAGATGGAGACTCTGGTGGAGACACTGATGAATTCATTGTTGGAGGCACTGACGAGGACAAGATATATCACGGAAAAGTCACACAGACATTTCAACGACGTTCTAAGGAAACCAGAACCGAACTCTGAGTCTGTCCGTGAATGTGGAACAATAACTAGGAGGTGGACGTGAGTCCATACATGTGCGTGCGGAGCCGCTGCTCCTCTCTCCGTCCTTCCTGGAGATCGCTGTCAGCCGGTACAGAGTTCCTGGTTTTAGTCCTGTGATGCGACAGATGAGGGCGGTTCCAGGGTGAAGGTACGGGTCGCAGCGGGTGGTGGCCAGATGGGAATCTGGGTCTGTGATAAGACCGAAGTCACAAGACAGACCAGCAGAGGTCAACCGAACCACAACCCAGTCCGAACTGGAGCTGATCTCTGTCAGCTCTGCGGTGCAGCGGGGTCCTGCTGTGGTCTGGACCTAGAACAAGAAGCCACATCATGAGTAAAGGCAAGTCAGAACCCCCCTGTCCCAAACCCAAAATAATCCCACCACTGATCTGGGTTACTGTGACACCAGAACCACTGGTGTCAGCCAGACTGCACCAGCCTGAGTTCTGAACCTCACCCAGGCCACTATCCGGACTCCTTATGTAAGTCTGAATTTCATGTCAGTCTGAACAGAACCAACAACTGAGAAATTTTAACTTTTGATGGAAAATATGAGCTGATTATGAATCTGATGGCAGCAACACGTTTGTAAATGGACTGTACTTATATAGCGCTTTTCCAGTTGTACTGACCACTCAAAGCGCTTTACACTACATGTCACATTCACCGTGTCGCACACACATTCATACCCTGATAGGCACATTGGGAGGCAACTTGGGGTTCAGTGTCTTGCCCAAGGACACTTTGGCATGTAGTCTGGGGAAGCCTGGAATTGATCCCCTGACCCTCCAGTTGAGGGACGACTGCTCTTCCACCTGAGCTACAGCCGCCCAGCAGCTGTGTAAAAAGCTGGAGCAGGAGCAACAAAAGTTTGACAGCTAACTGGTTTAACTGGGAATAAGTCAGTAACTTGAATGGGTATAAAAGGAACATTTCAGAGGGGGAGAGTCTCTCAGATGGAAAGGTGGACAGAGGTTCACCAATCTGAGACAAACTGGCTCTAAATGTTGTGAAACAAGTTCAGAAAAATGTTCCTCAGACTTTGAAGGTCCTCCATCTACACAGGGTAGAATATCATCAGAAGATGGAGAGAATCAGGAGGAATCTCTGTGTGCATGGGACAAGGCTGGATGCTAGTGATCTTCTGCATTAAAAGCAGACATGATTCTCTACTGGAAATCACTGCATGGACTCTGGAAGACTTCCAGAAATCTCTGTATGTGAATACAGTTTACCCTGAAATCCATAAATGCAGGTTAAAGCTCTATCATGCAAAGAAGAAGCCATGTGTGAACAGGATCCAGAAACACCACCATGGAGACACCCAGTTAACATTTTGCCCAGCCATTGATGTTTTATAGTAAGTTGTTACTCTTAGCAACCATTCCTTTGCTAGTCTGAGTAGAAAGAATAATGAACTTCCTGTTTACATGCTGATGTCAGATACATGCGTTTGCCCGTGATGTGGCACATGCTCAGTAAGTGCAAATGGGCTGTCATTATTTCTCTTGCGTCGAGCCTTAAAGGAGCTGTATCATGCTTTTGAAACGTTCCAAAAGTCAAATACAGGCATTTTATAAGCTAAACATGGTCCAATTGCTTCTATAGAAACTAATTTGGTGTAAATATTCGCTTTTTTATGCGTCTACTTCCAACATGGAAGTAATATGGCTGACTGTACTGAACCGTGGAGCTCTCGACCAATAGCACTGATCTTGAATGACGTCACATTTGCTCATCAATATTCATAAGCTCCGTCAACAGCGCGACTTCGGACAAACAGGGTTCACATTTACAATGGCGACATCTGCTGCCCGTTTAATTTTGGAAGAAGACGACGTCCCAGGAGCCTCATTTCAATACAGTTCAATCAATAAACACAGTGTTGTTCAACTTAAACGTTGGTTGACATGTAGAGGCCTTAAAGTGAGCGGAAAGAAGGCTTTACTAGTAGAAAGGTAAGCTTGTTTTAAGCTAGCAGTCGCTCGGTTATAAGTACAGAAGGCGCCGGCGGTATTGCTAGTGTTGTGTTGTAAAGTTTGACAAATCTAAACACAAAGAGGTTACTAATATAAAATTTGTTTTCAAAAATATTTTATATCAGGAATTAATTCAACATCTAGGCTGTTTCTGTCCATCATTAACTCAGTCAGTTTGGCCCAAATTTGTTAATGAATAACAGCTGAAACAAAGGCAACAACATATTAATTTTCAAGCACATCTTAACAACAGAATAAGGTTGGTTTGATTTATATTTATTAAATAAATGTATTACTCCATCCACTGTACAGATGCCAGCATGCAGTAAATCAAAAGATTCCAATTGATCCAGCCGTAGACGGTGGTGCATGGTATAACATCAAAGCTGCATCAGAGCGGGGGTCAAGTCCAGCAAATGAAGATCTTCAACCAAAAGATGGAAATTGGAAAGATTTTCCTCAAAGTGGCATACCTGCGAGCTTCAATTCTGGACATATTTATCACCACATCATAGAATCAGTACAAGAAAATAGTGATGTGGAAGATGAAGGATCAAACTGTCAAACAGCAAAACCCATGAGAAGAGGAAGACAGCTGTTTGAGAGTCAAAATGTGACCTTGTTGCAGGATTTATGTCAGGGTAACCACTATCATGTGAAAGCAAAAGTTCTTGGAAGCATGCGAAAGATCTCATATAGTGTTGTCACAGTTCTCTCCAAGAACACTGGGTTTGTGCAAAATGCTTCTTGTGAGTGTAAGGCTTCTTCACTTGGGCGCTGTAGTCACGTTGCTGCAGTTCTCTTTGCAATAAATGACTGTAAGAACTCCAAAGGTGAGGAATCATGTACAAGCAAACCATGTACTTGGAATGTTGGCAGGAAGGTGGGCAAAAACCCAAAGTGCATCACAGATGTTCAATATCCAAACAGAAAGCGGAAGATGTCAGATGTAATGAACTTTGACCCCAGACCTACTTTTATGCAAAGGTCATCATTGACACGTGAGGAAATGAACAGCTTTGTGAAAGACCTACAAACTGCAAATTCTCCTCAGGGTAGCATGTGGGAGACCATCATTCCCATGCATTATGATAACTACATCCTCTCCAGTGATGAAACAGACTTGTTAAAACAAAAGGTGGCCATCATTTGCCAAAATCTGATCCCCAGTGTGAGTGGTATTACAGAACTATGTCCTGAACAGGGAGATGAGGCTTGGTTTGCTGAGCGCAGACTCAGGGTGACCGCATCTGTTGCCAAATCCGTGGTAACAGCTTCAAGTGACGAAGTTAAAGCAAACCTGGTGAAAGGAAAGCTATGGGAACCACCAGTGAAAGCTGTCAGCTTGGAATATGGCCATGCAAATGAAGCTAAAGCAAGGCAAAACTTTGTGGAGAAATTCCCCAACTTGACAGTTACAGAGAGTGGACTGTGGGTAAATTCTGAGTATCCCTACCTTGCAGCCTCACCAGATGGTCTGTTGCATGACAGAGACTTGGACAGTCACGGGGTATTGGAAATAAAATGCCCCATATCACTGAAAGAAACACATCCAAAAGACTTCTCCACAGCACTAAGTAAAAAACAACTGTCAGCTTTCTGTTTGAAGGTAGCTGGGGACGAGGTAACACTGAATATGAAACATGACTACTATTACCAAGTGCAGATGCAAATGGGAATTTTGCAGAGAGAGTGGTGCTACTTTGTTATTTGGAGCCCAAAAGGACTGACAGCTAATAAAATAATGTTTGACAAAGATTTCTTTGATGCTATGGTTCCTGTTCTCAGAGACTTCCACTGTAGTTACCTGTGCCCGGAATATGTAGAAATGAGACTTCCTAGACACCTTCCAATTTTAAGTTTGAAATAGTGATATACAGTATATATTGTGTTATCCTACAATCACAGACTGATTGTGATAGTGATCAGGACACGTCTCATGTAATATAAATTTACAGGTATTTCATATTTCATGCAGTTTTAATTTCAGTGCATATTGTGATGTATTTTCTGAAGTTGAAAGATCATAAAGAACATCAGTCAAATATTTGAAATGTTTTTATTTTAACTTCATTTCTATTAGTCATTTCCTTACAAAGTTATTTCAATGGTTCATGTATGTTAAAAGAATTTAAGTTATGCATTACTTACAATCAAGATACTTCATCTTAGGTAACAAGTGGTTCTTGGAAATTGACTAAGCAGGCAGCAACAAAAACCATTTGAGAAAATACTGGCTGCAGAGACAGAGGTATAACTTTACTGAGCAATCTAAATTTTTTAATTCTTTCAATGCATCGTTCTACATGAATTCTTACTCTTGCTATCTGTTTAGTGTAAATTTCTTCCCCTGGTGTGAGCTGTTTTCTCCCATTCAAAAATGGTGGAATATTCAGGTCAACCCCCCTTTCTGCTAGAATTTCCCTTATTGTGAAACCCCGATCGGCTAGAACAAGATCTCCAGCTTCAAGATTATCAAGAAATCCACTTTGCTTTACAATTTCAACATCAGAAATTGACCCTTCATATGCATCAGATACAAACATTACAGCACCAGAGGGGGACACACCGATCAAAACTTTATATGTCCCATGACTTTTGTATGATGAGTACAGATTACCCTGTTGCTCAAAGTTAGAGGCTTGTTCAACAAAAAATTCAGTACAATCAATAATGGTTCTAATACCTTTGAATTTCTTAAAACATGAAGGGAGATTTCTGGCTACAATTTCTCGAGATGCAAACATTTGTTTCTTCAATGTAGAAAACTCAAGATACATAAACTGAATCCAAGTGGTGACTATTTTTGAGACTAAACTAACAGAAATTCCAAATCTATATGCCAAATCCTGGTGAAGTAGGCCAGTTCTAAGTCTAATTAAGGTAAGAAATAGTTCATTAATGGGATCCAGCTTTCTTCTGACACCAGGCCTTTTACTTGGGGACTTTTCTGACTTTGATGAGCTTTTGTGATATGATAGTTTATCTTTAGAGGGCCCAAGAAAATTCCAAAGAGCCATGAACTGAAGCCAAGTCAGACCAGTGTAGAATTTCACCTGCTTGTCATCATTTCTGACATCATCAACAGAAAACATGCATTTCTGCTGTGCATTTACATCTTGACTTTTGCACTTTGAGAGTTCATCTTTCAAAATCTTGTTTTCCAGTTTTAACTTGATCACTTCATCACATGTGGCATCCGTCTGACAGGATTGGTCCATCTTATCAATGCCATCAGAGATGATCTGGGCTGGAAGATCTGAAAAACATGAATTGAAACAATTTCTATACTAATAGAATTTTTTTGTCTTAATGAAAGAATATTATGTCACACTACCTGAGACAGAAGAAAGGTCCAAAAGGGCTGTTGCTGCTGTAGTTGTGTCATCATTTATGTGAAGATCAGTTGATTCGTGTTCTGTCTCTCGGCTGCTAGAGGTGCTTGTTGTTGGATTGTTGTGAGTAAACCTTTTCCTCTTTTTCTTGGCTTCATAAACAGTCTCTTCATTTCTTGGGGTTGGGGCTTTCCTTTTGCGGGCCATTTTCTCCACCTAGAAGCAAATATGGATTTTTATAAGATAATACCTCATTTATTTAAAAAAAAAAAAAAACAATACAAGCAAATAAAAAAATAAAATATTAGCTGAGCAACTTTGGTCTGTTGTGTGTGGGGGAATGGTGACACCCATGTCACAGGCCATTAAAAAGAAATCCAATAGTGGCCTGTTAGTCTCAATACTTTTGTTTAGAATTTTCACAGACCAATGGGTACCTATGGGTAAAATAGGTCTGAAACCTGCAAAGTGTAAAGCAGGTCCAGAGGTAAACTAAAAGTCTGAATGTCCTGTGTTTCAAAGTGTGGCGTGTTCAGCTTGTTAGGTTACGGTAAGGAGGGATGCCATGCGCTGCGTGTAATGTTTTCATTCCAAGGAAAAGGCAAATTACCTACCTGTACAGATGTTGTTGTTGCTGGTATTGGGTCTGGATCACCAGTTGTTGGTCCTTGTCCACCGACGAAATGCAGAGAGCAAATGTATGTGTCTTTAGTCACGTTTTTCACTGAAAATCCCTGTCGTTTACAAGCTAGCACCCAACGCTGGCATTTTTCTGGATCTTTTCCTGGCTTTGGAAATGGAATGAAAAAAACTCCCTTCATATGGTCACGGTCACCATATCGCGAGTCACTCCGGCAGACGCCGTAGCAGCAGTGTTTGGTTGTAACCATAATAACTTTGATAAGGCAAGGTTTGGAATGCAACTTGGCTCGGACAAGTACACTACACACGCGTTACCGCTCAATGTTTGTCCGAATCCAATATGGCCGCGGCGCATGCGCAAAGCGCTGTTCTAAAAATAGCATTTTAACGTCATTCATGATCAGTGCTATTGCAACATGTTTTACGTCCATTTCATGACGTCGCCACCGAAGAGACACTGATTCTGAAGGGTCACGGAATTGTTCTTAACACCGGCACTGGCAGCTCACATGGATGTTGCTTGTAAACATTGATGGATAATCGGACTCCGATCGACGAAAAAAAATGGAGCAGCCTGTTATGGAGCTGTATGCGCTCGACCCAGAGTCTGATATGGAGTTTGAAATACACACAGTACCACAGACCCCTGAAAAGTAAGTAAATTAGCAAACAAATCATAGGCTAACACTTAGCATTGAGCTGAGAGATGTGTTTCACTCACCAGTGTTGTTGTCTGTCCATGCGCGTTTTTATAGTAGGAACTGCGTCAGGTTTCAGAAGTAATCCCCGAGAAAAAAACACTTTACTGCCCGAGATTCATGAAGTTGTCAGGAGTGAAGTTCACACACAAAGTTGAGTTTTTTTTCCTGCTCCTGAGGTTATAATCCAACCACTTCTGGCAAGTTGATTCGTCCAGTACAACAAATAAACTCCCACGCTGAACGCAACCACATTTTTCCCAACTTGCTGTCCCCTAGAGCTTAAAAAAAAAAAAAAATCTCCTGAACTCTGGAGCAAACGTCTGTTCGCTGATGGCTGCTTGTCTCTGAGGAAATCTTCATGCAGGCTGTTAGTTTTGTCCTCAGAGAGTGTGGATAGTTTAGGATTCTCCAAGAGTTTCTGTTCAACAAAGAGGGCGTCTTGCTACGATGCCGCGCATGCGTGTTTGTCGCTTTGTGATTGGTGCCACCTCGTTGCGTATAGCGGTGTCAGTCATGTTAAGGAAGCTAGAGCTTGGCCTGAATATTTATATAAATTACTCAAATATGCACAAATGAAGAAAAAAACAACTTAAAGGCCCTGTACCTGATTTTATTTTAATCTCTTTCAGAGAAATGCTTTCTACACGGTATAATGTGTGTTAAAAGAGGTATCTTCATAAAAATAAATCACTCATTGATTGCATGAATCCAGGCCTTTATAGTTTAGGTTTCTAAGGATGGCGCGACGCTCTCTTCATGCCAATGCAGTTCGTTCTGCATAAGTTTCGGTTTCCAATCAGCCACTCGCAGCGTTTTCTAACGAGAAGCACCCTCCTCTCACGGCAGCACTTGTAAACAGAACCGCATGGCGTCTGCCGAAGGGAAAGTGACGATACCTCAGCAAAACAGCCTGTAAGCATCAAAACTGAGGAGGAGAGAGGCTTGAAACAAAGGAGAGACCAAAGAAGGAATAAAGTTTGTGTTCTTGGTGGATTGTACTGAAGGTAGAGAGCAGCTGGATGCCTCGGACTGAATGTGGACTCAAAGTCCGCCTGGACAGGTATTTTTTTCAATAACTTTTTTCTCAGTAACATTTACGTCCTCGGGTGCTGGCGCTTCCTCTGCTGGTCTACCGTATATAATAGTGATATTTACACCGTAACACGACGAAGCTTTACATCACTGCTTCTCGAAGGGGCCAGTTAGAAACTTTATCAGGCTGTCATGTTGTAACGTCGCCTATAACATCATAACTCGTCATAACTGTGCATCTGTGTACATAACTGTAGTTACGGTAAACTACCGGTTATGATAGAAAATGTCATTTAGCTGATCCGCAGCCATTTACTGCAACCAGAACAGTAATTTCACTGGAAGATGCAAGTTTTCTCTGGAGAGTTTCTTTGTGCACGAGTATGAAATGTGCACGTTATTTTGTGCATGTTGAGTGGAGGAGAGAAAAACGAGAGCAGGAGCGTTTCTCACTGGGAGAAACAGTTAGGGGCGGGGCTTGCAGTTCAAACTACACTGTTCACCTCGCTCACAGTTCGCACATGTGCAAAATCAGGTATAGCGCCTTTAAATGAAGTTTTTTATGAGGAAATAACATAGTAACATGCTGAAAAGCTCTTAAAAGTTCATTTTTCATGATAGGGCTCCTTTAAATGATTCATAAACACTTGCGTGGATGCAGATAAGACGGGGTAAAACGTCCCTTTATAACATTAACAGCTTCATGCAGACATAGCCTTAGTTATACTGCCATAGGTATAGACTGCTGAGGGATGTCCCACGATGCACTGGGCTCTTCCCTCCGTTTTCATCTCTCTATTTTGCATTTCCATGGACAAACTTATGACAGTACTGGCATCGTTATTAACTTGTGTTTCTCTTCTGTCTCAGCAAGTCTCCCTGACTGAAGGTTGTGGTGTCGTTGGTCTCTCTTTCCTGTCGTTTCCACCCCGGCCGGTTGAGACAGATGGCTGTCCTCCCTGAGCTGGGTGCTGCCAGAGGTTTTTCCTTCCTGTTTAAAAGGGTGTTTTCTTCCCTTTGACTGCCGCCCGCCGCCCTGTGCATGCTCAGGATTGAGTTGAAGTCAGGATTTGATGCTGTCTATTGGTTTCCTTGCTGAGGCTATTATTCTTTTTATATAAATTGGCTTCTATGAACACTGATTTGATCACAATGACTTGGCATGAGTTTATTATGTCTATAAAGTGCTCTGAGATTACTATTGTGACTTAAAGCTTTAAATAAAATTCATGTAAAATATAAAGTTGAACTGAACAGGTACAAGAACATTGATATTCCATATCTGGTGGCAGTGTCTGAAAAAACTTTGAAGGATCTTCTCCAAACACAACATTCCTGTGCTTCTTACCGAGAAACGTAGTGAGGGAGAAACTGGTCCATATGAAAGATAATACACACAAACAAAAGATAAGTGGAGTTGAGAAGCGAGGAGTGTATACAGCTCTACAGAGGGGAAACCTATCAGCCATTTCACATGCATATGGAGCAACACATAAGAACAGCTCTTCAGGTCAAGAGTCAGCTGTCCACCTGCATCTTAAGGACAGCGGACACTCTTTTTAGGACAGTAATGTGCACATTTTGGACAGGAGGCATAGACGGTTTGAGATAGGAGTGGAAAAAAGCAATCTATGTTCAACAATCTATGAAAAAAATTGAAACAGTAAACAGCAAAGGTGGCCTCAGGTTTCATCTGCCCACCACCTACAGTGCAGCTTCAACCCTCCTTTCCAGGCAACTTAGAAACCATTCACACTGCGTCCTGTAACCAGAATACATGTTGGTCAGGCAGGTAGACAGCTCACAGGTGGCATTGCGCCTAACAACCCTCAGGGCATTTGTCCAAACAACAGTTTATAAGCCTGGAACTCCTCACCTGGAAATGTTTTCAAGAGACAAAAAGAAGTCCAGCTGTCCTAGATTCAAGTCCTTAGGATTATGTCTTCACACAACATCTCTGCCATGATTCAGATCTATAAACTCACCTTCTGGATGCTCCACAGGAAGCCGAGAACCAAACACTGTGTGACACCTCTGTGCATCACTGCGTCACACCCGTCCTTCATGTTGACTGAAGGTAAACATGGGCCGTTTCCGACATTCGAAGGCTAGGTCAGAAAATTCTGATCCATGTATGAAGCCGTCCCTGGTCCGAGTCTGGAGGCGCATTACTTCAGCTGACAGAGCCAATCGGCTGCTTCCAGAAGCTGGATTGATCTGGCTCCTCTTCATCCTGCATGCTGCTTCAGATCGGCTCTTCTTCAACCTTCGGTCTACAGCAAACAGCAGTTCTCCAGACCAACACCCCACCCTGCCTTCCTTCCTGCCCGCCTGGAACTTTCTCTGCGCACCTTCGGCTTCAATTGGCCATTGTTGTGTGTGAATGAGAGTTCTCCATCCAGGAAGCCCCACAAATACATAGATTACAGAGCCATTCATCTGGAGGCAGAGTCCAAAATCCTGATATGGAGTCTGATCCAAAGTCCAGATACAGAGTGTCACAATCCATGGGTTTTGGTTTAGTCTTGGTTTGTCTCAGTAGTTTCCTTGCCCGTCATGTTTCCTGTTTTATTTTGTACAGTTTCTCCTTCTGTGTTTTGTTTACTTCCCTCTCCCAGACTCACCTGGATTTTATTTGTAATCTGTACCACTCGCTTCTTGTTCCCTCGTAGTCCCTCACTTTACAGGTATATGCTATATATAATATGCTTCTGATTTTCCTTTGTGCCAGTTTGTTGTTGTCATACCTCCCTTGTGTTTCCCTGTCACCCTGCTTTTGAGAATAAAACCTCAATTCCTGCAACCTGCCTGCCTCCTGCCATTCCCTGCATTTGGGTCCTCCGCCACCACCTTCCATAACAGTCTTAATCTCAAGTCCTGATCCAGAGACCTGATCTAGTCCTCATGTTATCATCTCTAACTTTGTTGTAATCTTTTAAAGCATTCTTGATCAACAGTTTTCCAGCTTTCTGGTTTCTGTTTTTTTCCCCGTCATTTTCAGTCCAGTCCTGGTACCAGACCAGTTCCAGAAGAGCTTAATTTTTGACCTATGAATCACTGACTACGTTTACACTGCAGGCAAAAGTGGCACTAAAGTGACATGAAACTGATTTGGTCCAGATCTGGATGTCTGTTTACATTACAGGTAAAATCCAACCTATTTCTGACTCCAATGGAAACGCTCGCAGGCCCCAAAATGGCCCCAATGTGACTGGCATGCGCAGTTTGAGAAAGTTCGTAATGATGTGACGGGCACGCCTGTGATGCTCGGGTGACTCCTCACCAGGTGGTGGGAGAGGGACCCAAATGCAGTCACGGTACGTCGCCATATATCCAATCCACGCTGGAAGTCCTAATCTGAAGTTTCTTTTTCATGTAACTTACTAAAATCTAACCCTACCCCTGACCCTTCTTCTAACCCTAACCACCCGACTACACTATAAGCATCTATTTACAAGTTGCAGATAGATACTCTTGGCAGTATTTAACTAACTTCCGCATGAGACTTCCTGTATGGATTGGATGTATGGCGGCACCCTTGTCGGGCATTGTAACTGCAGTTAGGTACTGTTGGGTGGTGGAGGCAATGCACCATTTTAAGTGTTCGCCAACCAACCGCCGGTAAAACAGCAGAAGAAGAAGAAAAAGAAAACGAAGATGAAGAGGACATTAGGGTATCAAATACGTAAACAAAGCAGGTAACTGCGACCGGCTCAGTAGCAGGTAACCTTGAAATTAAATTTGTGCTTTGCCTTTGGATGTTCTGATCTGCTTTCCAGAGACGGGATTTAATTTCATAGGCTGCCTGCTAACCCTGAACATAGAGCTACATGCTGGCTCCTGCCATCAAATGTGATACCTGAAAACCATTGGAAAGCTCTCAGTTATGTATCGAGCACTTTGCCAGTGGTAAGTTTCCACAGATTCTGTTTCATATGCTTTCCAACTACAATTTTGGTGAACTGGTCCAATTTTGAATATATTAATCTATGAAAAGTAAAGACAAGACATTCTTAAAATGCAGCAAGCCACTGTGGTTTAACATTATTGTGACCAGACACTTCACGTTACTGTTGTTAATGTAAATAGACAAGATGGACATCAAACTATGGCTTATTTTGTTTCCTTCATGTAAAAATGCAACAACCTGTTATCTTCAGCCTATGTCCCGTCCATCTTCGTGTTTGTCTGCACATCAGTGAAAAGAAGCCAAAGGGACAACCTGGAAACGTTTGCAAAACGACCAGACAGCCATCTAACGAGTTTTCAGTTCTCAGTGTTAAGAAAATAAGTCATGGACTTTCATTTTCCTTTGTGGGGTCAATAAACTAAGAAATAATACAACAGCTGTGTGCTATCTCTATTATTGTAATGTTAACTCATAAATATAAAGTGGAGAAGTTCCTAATGTTTACATGGTATTCAGGTTATCTGGATCTACTCGCTGACATGAAGAGAAAATACTTTGTTTGGGAAACTATCACCAGCTGAAGGTCTGATACCATCCTGCACCAGATATTAAGAAGCTTTGAACCACTTGTAAGCTTTTATTGTCGATTGGAGGTTGTTGGTGATAGTAAGCTAATCGCTTAGCAATATCTCCATCTGTTGGCAGGTTCTCGGGTTTGTAAACCAGGATTCTGAAAATCAGAAGGCTCTTGGGCACTAACAAGCTCTGTCTGGCCTCTCCACATAAAAGTTGAACTGAATTGAAACCTGTAAAGTCCGTCAGTAAGATCCTTGATGAGACGCAGTTAACACGTGGCAGAAGCAGCTAGCTTTTAGCCACCTGACCAAACATCACAACACTGGCTTCTTTCTCCACGCACACAAACAACATATGTCTCCTAAAGATGACGTCAAGGTAGTTTACATATCCGACACAGGTCACATGGCTGTTTAGACTGCGGGCGCATTAGAAAAGATCAGATACAGATTGGATTTGGACAACCTCCTGATGTGGCCCAAATCTGATGTGAAAAGATCAGATTTGAAGCAGTTTGGAGTGTTTACACTGGCAAGAAAATATCCCATCTGTGTCACTTGAGAGCAAAAAACATCAGATATGTGACACATCAACACTTAGCAATGAACCAGTTTATACTGGATTTTCTTAGGCTATTTGTCACGCAAATATCATTTGTTCACATTTTTTTCGTTTTATGTGAAACCCAGCAAAGATTAGACAGTCTGACAGAAAGTAGGATTCTAGCCGCAACAAGGTGATTCCCAAAGAGCTGTTGGCTGGAAACATTGGCATATTTCAACATGGAGCAGAAACTGGACACATGGAGGACAAAAGAAGAGTCATCACTAATAACAATCTACAGCAAAGACCTGAACCAGGACCTGAGTGATGCATCTGGACCCTCAGTTGATCCATCTACTGTTGGTTGAAGCCTCATCAGAAATGGTTTCCATGGAAACATGGCTTTCAAGAAGCCAGTCTTAAAGGAGTGATGACATAGCAGTTCATGTTTTTGGCATTGCTGCATGTCAAATCTCCAAAGACAAAAACGGCATTTTTTACAGCGGGGTATTGTTTTGAAACGCCAGACCTCACTTCCTCAGTAAAACAGTTGGGTCCGGTGATGATATGGAGCTTTACCTGGAGACCAAATTGACTTCAGTTTCATTGGCTACACCTTCTTTGGCTATAACCTTATTTAGAGAAAGTAGGTCAAGCGGCCCTAGCGGTCGGACTTTGCTAAAGACTAGCTGCTAGCAACATAGGCCCTTCAGACAGAGAGCTATGTTTATCAGACAAGACAGCATTTAGAAAATAAATAAACTTACAGGTAATGACAAGGTTGTGGACCCCTCCCTCAGTGTTGCTGCAGAAGTTTTCTTTTAAATCCATTTGTTTGTTAACCCGGACCTGACTGCTTAGCAGTCATTCTCCCACTCGTAGTTGAAGCAGACAGGGAGGGGGGGAGCGAAGTGGACGGTGCATAGACCGTTAGGAGAGAGGAGGGGGGAGGCTGTTAACTTGATAGTGTGCCCTAATTGGAGCAGCTGAATTACGTAGAATGATAGGCTGCTGTCTGATTCAACCGTTTTTGAACAAAGAGACAAAGCTGACAGACCATAAACAGGAACTTTGATATTCACTCTGGACATTCACATGGCCTCATCAGTGCACAACAGATCATATTATACCCCCCAAAACCCCAGAAAAGTGAAATTTGATGTCATGGCACCTTTAAGGAAGGAAACAGGAAAAAAGGCCGAGATATGTTACATGACCCTAAAATTGAACTGAAGATCAGTCCAGGTCTGATGGAGGGATGGATCCACTCCAGAACCTGGACCTCAACTATTGAAGCAGTGTAGGATGATCTGGATAGAGAACTAAATAAAGGCAGAAACATCCAAAGAAAGATTTTGGAAAGTCTTTTGAAGATACACTCGTCCAGAACTGCAGAACTTTCTGCATTATCGCACCCCCCATCGGCAGCTAAACTGGCATCCATCTTGCATCCTACCTGCACTGTAAGCTCACTCCAACCAGTAAAAGACAGTCTAGTCTTACCTCTAGTTCTGTCCCTTCCTCTCTTTCCATGATAATGTCTTGTTGTGTTTCTTTGCCAAATCCCCCATGGTGATTTAAATGTTGTCATACATCACCACCCACATACTTCCATGCATCTTTTATATTGCCATGGTTTCTCAGTCAGTTCACCCACCAGTGGGCAGTGCTGAGTCCAGAGTTCACCTCCATGTTCTGACGTCAGTTTTAGACTGCAGTTGGTGGTGGTAATGCTCCACCATAAAGTTGTTTACAACCACCCAACACACCCGATACACTCACACACCCTTTCTTTAAAAGCTCCCGACATCTCTACAGCTGTTGTCCTCATCATCGTCTTCTTCTGTTGCTTCTTCTTCTTCAAGTTCTTCTTCCCTTCTTTGTGCCTTTTGCTGGTCGCATGTCAGCTATACAGCTGAACACTGCCCCTGCAGGTTCCAGTGGTTTTGCCCCATTTACTGCTTCAAGCGACAGATCCACAGAAAACAATAACCAAACCAAAACAGAAAAGCCACACAACTAGTTGATACACTTGTATACTGTAGAGACTAAACAGAAAACATCCTAAAGCCTCAGGAAGGAAAAAAAGAAGCAGACAATAGTCGCATTCTCAAATTAGTCAGGGGCCTTGATGGGGACCAATGCGACAAAACTGTCTGACAGTGACGTGTTACTTTTGCGCCCCAACAAAATAAAACAAAACCTGTAAAAAGTAAGAAGAGAAGACCTAGCTATCATGGACAATCACATCAGGCGTCTAACATCGAGCCTGGAAAAGCACAGAAAGAGCCAGGAGAAGAAGAATCGAGCAATAGGAAATACTTTGTTTTATGGAAGAAGAAAGGAGAGCTGAGCGCCGCAGACAAAGGAAATGACATGTAAGTTTAACTTACTAAACATGCGCCGGTTGTATCCATGTCATAACTGTAAACATTTAAGACATTATTCTGTTGTTTGCATTTAGAGTGGAAAAAAATACTAAACACCTTCATCATGTTGGTTCCTACGGAACGACGAAAAGACCCTGCCACAGAGTAGGAGCTAAAATGGTTATAGGAACTGAGGGTTGTGGCCCATAGTTATTGTCTGTCCGAATGCACAAGAAAAAAAAAAAAAAAGGAAAAAAGAAACATTCCTGAAAAGGTTATAGGAACTTCAAAAGGTTCCTACAGTGCAAATGCGCCTGTAATCAAGAGCACCTACAGGAAGACAAACCGAGAAAAGCACAACAAAATGATACTTTTTACTTTATTGGTCCCATTTGGGAGATTCGGTTTTGCATTTAACCCATCTCTATAGACTAGAGCAGTGGGCTGTCATGTCCTGGCACCCAGGAAGCAGATGGTGGGGGTAAAGGACCTTGCTCAAGGGCTCACAGTGAATCACTCTTTGCCATGCCTGGGACTCAAATCCTGGTTTCCCAGACCAAAGGCCATTAACCACTTATCTACCTCTTCCTCAAACAACTGCAAGGACATGAAACCACAACTGCTGATTAAACAACTCTGTGACTGGATGATTTCAGGAAATAGCAGAAACTTCCAGAGAAGTCAAGCCCATTTCATCTTCAGGTATGGTTGCAGAAGTTCCTGCATCCGACATCTAAACTCAATTATGAGTTGAAATAGTGGAATCATCACGTGGTACTCACAGGTGTGGTGGTTGAAGGTGAAGTTGTGGGCAAAAAAGTTGTAGTTGTTGAGGCTGTGGTGCTGCCAGTGGTGGGTGGTGCTCTGATGGTTGTTGTGGTTGTAGAGGGAGGAGTGTTTGGGAGAGTAGGGCCAGGCATGGTACTTATAGGTGTGACTGCAGGTGAGACTACAGGTATGACTGTAGGTGTGGCTGCAGGTGATGTTACAGGTGAAGTTACAGGTGAAGTTACAGGTGAAGTGTCAGGTGAGGTTACAGGTGACGTTACAGGTGAGGTTACAGCTGACGTTACAGGTGAGGTTACAGGTGACGTTACAGGTGAGGTTACAGCTGACGTTACAGGTGAGGTTACAGGTGAGGTCACAGGTGAGTTTAGAGGTGAGGTGACAGGTGAAGTTACAGGTAAAGTTACAGGTGAAGTTTCAGGTGAGTTTAGAGGTGAGGTGACAGATGAAGTTACAGGTAAAGTTACAGGTGAAGTTTCAGGTGAAGTGTCAGGTGAGTTTACAGGTGAGGTGACAGATGAAGTTACAGGTAAAGTTACAGGTGAAGTTTCAGGTGAAGTGTCAGGTGAGTTTACAGGTGAGGTGACAGATGAAGTTACAGGTAAAGTTACAGGTGAAGTTTCAGGTGAGGTGACAGGTGAAATCACTGACGAGTTTACAGGTGAAGTTTCAGGTGAGGTGACAGGTGAAATCACAGGTGAGGTTACATGTGAGGTGACAGGTGAAATCACAGGTGAGGTGACAGGTGAAGTTTCAGGTGAGGTTACAAGTGAGGTTACATGTGAGGTGACAGGTAAAGTCTCAGGTAACGTTTCAGGTGAAGTTACAGGTGAAGTTTCGGGCGGGTTTGCAGGTGAGGTTACAGGTGAGGTTACAGGTGAGGTTTTAGGTAAGTTTGCAGGTGTGGCTCCTTCTGCCAAACTCTCTGAGGTGTCTGCAGTTGAAGGTGCGGTCTGGGACTGAGGGGTGGATGCTGGCTCCACCTCTACTTTGGATGCAGACATCACGTGTGCTGTTGCAGGTGCAGTAACGATAGCAGGTGGTGCTGAGGTGGAGCTTTCCCAACCAGCTGCTGACTTTGTCATTGATGTGGTTTCTTGGTTGGACCGTGTTGGACCAGGTTCAGATGAGTCCTCAGGCAGAATCGTTAGGTTAGTCTCATCTGTGTTCACCTGAGGAAATCCTGCAGAGGAAACTAGTCTAGTGGCTGTGGTCCCAGTGGACTCAGTCTGGTTTCCAGTCAGGAAGGATGACGTTGCAAACCTTTCTCTGAACACTGGTTGTACTTCAGTCCTGATCTGTGAGTCTGGTCCATCAACAGCTGATGGCTGCAGGACCGTAAGGGAAACATCAGGGTGTAAATCTGGAGGTCTGGTGGCATTCACAAGTGCTGAAGCTCCATCCGCTGTTGGACTGTTTGTGCTGGAGGTGGTGATGTGTCGGCTGGTTCTGCGGGAGGTTTCCACTATCTGCTCTTCAGTGACTGCTCCAACAGGACTCCTGATGTAGTCGACACCGCTGGAGAGCTCCACTGGTTCAAATGTGGACGTATTAAAGGTGGAGGAATTTGAGTCTGAAAAATAAAATAACAGATCATTTACATTTATTTGACAAAACTGTAAGTTTGCAACATTTGTATGGATGCCAATGGCAACCAGCTGCAGCTCACGTCTGGTGTTTCAGGCTTTCCAAAATCCCCCAAACACGCCTAAAGACCCCATCCCTTATCATATATCCATGCTACGAAGGTCCTCCATCTGAATATCCAACTTTTCTTACCCGTAAATATAATCCATAAAGATATCCTCTTAACTACTGCCATCCACAAGATGCAGGAGGGAAATACGACTCCTGTGAGACTTTACACAATGAAGTAAGTCATTCTCTGTTGGTTTAAGGTTAGAAAACAATGTGGTTAGTATGAAAATATCTGTTTATAAGCAGATTCTGTAACTTCAGTGATAATCATAGGGCATTTGACCTTTTAACAGCATGTGTATCATATTTGATGCCAATTTCGTCAATTCATGTTAAAACTTTGCACCAAATCCTGCTGTATACAAGAAGTCACTTGTCCTCTCCCCCTGGACTGTTTTGTCTTTTTAACCAACAAAGTGAGGGCATTTTTGCAAATTTAAGAGATTTTGGACGGTCCTCACTAAAAAAGCCAAAGAAAAACCCATTTTTTAGGGTCAAGATTTTGTATTAGAGTTTAAATTTCAATCAGGTTTAGGGTAAGGGTTAGATTTAGGAAATCAGTGGTGGTGGTTGGGTAAGGGGCAAGGGAATGCATTATGACAATGAATGTCCTCACAAAGATAGAAGCACAAGGATGTGTGTGTGTGTGTGTGTGTGTGTGTGTGTGTGTGTGTGTGTGTGTGTGTGTATGTGTTTGTGTGCATGTTTGAAATGAGTTATCAACATCTAATCAAAATGTCAATAATCCAAAATTATTTCACGAACACAAACAAATCACTCTTAGTGCCCCTGGTGGTCCCAAGGCCCCACAATATAACTGACTAAAATATAAGAATTCCCTGCATTTTCCTGCACTATGAAAACAGTTGAACATAGTGGATGGTGCAATTCCAACAATAGTGCATTTTGGGCACGAAGGTCTCCACAGGGAGCATCTAGCACAATATAAAACTGCTTGTACAGGTAGTGCAGAATTATTAGGCAAATGAGTATTTTGACCACATCATCCTCTTTATGCATGTTGTCTTTCTCCAAGTTGTATAGGCCGAAAGCCTACTACCAATTAAGCATATCAGGTGATGTGCATCTCTGTAATGAGAAAGGGTGTAGTCTACTTACATCAACACCCTATATCAGGTTTATTAGGCAAACAGAATTATTAGGCAACTTAACATTAAACAAATATATTGGCTTATTTGGTAGTAGGCTTTCGGCCTATACAACTTGGAGTAAGACAACATGCATACAGAGGATGATGTGGTCAAAATACTCATTTGCCTAATAATGCCTGTATATCAAATCAATTTTTATGCTAATCTTTGACATACCCCAGACTCTAATCATCACCTGAAGTCCCATCCCCCTTATGTTTATTATGTAGGAAATAACTCACATTTGGTGTGTTTTTAAAGGGCCCATATTACGCTCTTTTCTCCTCATCTGAAACAATTTTTGAATGTCTTCATGTAATGTAGGAGTCATGGTTCGATCAAATCTGACCTTAGTTAGAGCACTTCAGATGCGCCAAGCACCCTCTTCTTTCCTCCTCTCTAACCCCTAGGGAAAAGGGGAGAGAGAACGAAAAAAAAGCAAACTTGTTCTGTTGCTTCTTTGATATAAGAGCCAAATATGTGATTTTTGTGGGGCTTTTTTTTGTTTAGCCACTAGGTGGTGATGTGGGCTCAAGTGTATATGAGCTCGGGGTTAACAGGTTGAATTCAGGTGTTGAACCCGGAAGGGCATACAGGTTTTTGACCGCTGTGACGGAATGTGCCTGCACAATGTTGGCGTGCAATAGTTGGATCTTGTGCACAATTATCCTGTGGTGGAATAAACAATCGGAAGACGCTGCATCAAAGATTCCCTTTGGATCGTGTTATTTTCACGTCACAACAGGTACAGCATTAGCCGCCAAGCGCGTCATAACAAAGCAGCTACGGATCAGCATCTCATAGTGCAGTATTAGGCTGGCTATTATACTGTCAAAAACCTGCTCTTTTCGATCTCTTTTTGAACTTGGTGCCTTCGGAAGGATCAGACGAGACCGCATGGGACGGCAGCGTGGCAGTGCAATGTGAGTTGCCTTTTTGCGTCTTTGCAAGTTGATGAATCGTCTGCTAGCAGGAGCTAGTGCTAAGGAGTCGAGGGCTGTGGACCGCGGCAGCCAGGACACAGATGGAATACCACGGATTTTTGCAAGTCGTGGGGGACAACGGTTAGTTTACAACAGGCGCCCAACGAGGTATGTGTAGCGCTACACCTTCTAATGGCCAATTTGTGTGCACACTGTAAAAATCCAATGCATTGGTATCTGCAACTTTGAAAACAAATCTGAGCGTTGCCTCTTCGCTCTTTCGGCGTATGCGTCGGATTACACAGACCTAAGCGAACTTTCGTTTGCGTATACTAACTTTTGCGTAATGGAACCAAGCGCTGTGGGAATGGATAAAGACACTGATATTGAACATACAGCCAGTAGTGGGGAAATTAAAAAACGTACTGTCAAATTAACTGAGAAGGCCTTGGCTGAAAAAATTGACAAATTACAACATGATCGAAAGTCAAGGTTAAATAAAACGGGTAACATTAGACATGAGATTAATGATTTAATGTCAAAAGGAGATAAAACGGAAGTGTTGAATGCTTTTGATATGTTGAACAATTTGTGTGATGATGCCAAATGTTTGCATGAGTCTTTGTTGGTGTTATTGCCTATTGAGGAAAAGGAGAAGCATGAAATATGGTTTCAAGCAAAAATGATTCCCAATAACGAGTGTGTTTTAAATGTGACTAAGTGGCTCTCCCAAACTGAAACTAAAATAATTGATGATGATGACAATATAAAACCTGCTGACAGTGTGTCAAATGTTGGCAGTAGACATTCATGTAAGAGTGTAGATTTCAGCACCACTTCATCTGCTAAGCTAAAGGCAGCAGCTAAACGGGCTTCAGTTTTGGCTCGGGTGAAAGCCATGAAAGAAAGACACGCTATAGAGGAAGAGGAGGAAAAGTTAAGGAAAAGGAAAGAGATGCTTGCACTGGAAGCTGAGTTGGTGGAATCTGACTTTCAGATGGAAATATATAACGTTATGTTGGAGTCTACTTCACAAACAAAGTCAGATGGAATGAACCTATATTTGAAGGAGAAAACAAGGAAGGATGGATCAATCCAAGACCTGAATCCTGCTGCTAAGGAGTTTGTCCCGGATCATGGAATTCAAGCAACTCAACAGAATTATGAAATCCATTCACAACAGAGGAACACATCAAAGATGTCATGTATCGATCCTAAATCTGTGGATGTCAGACCAAAGACACCTACAACAAGCCAGACTCACCCCATTGGAGTCAAATTGAAGGCTACAGAGTTTTATACGCATAATAACATAACTCAATCCTCAAACAGTCTACAGTTACCAGGAGACCTTCTCACTATTATGAGCAGACAAACTGAGATCACAGCAGCCTTGGTGAAGCAGCAGCAATCCATGACTCTCCCACCGCGTGACATCCCAGTGTTTGATGGAGATCCTCTGAAATATAGATCCTTCATTAAAGCTTTTGAACAAGGAGTGGAAACCAAAGCAACTAAAGCTGATAGTTTGTACTACCTGGGACAGTTTACCAGAGGTCAACCTCATGAGCTGGTGCGCAGTTGCCAGCACATGGATGCAGATCATGGTTACACAGTAGCAAAGACTTTACTACAGGAACATTTTGGAAATCCATACAAGCTTGCAACTGCATACATCAGCAAAGCTTTGTCTTGGCCAGCAATAAGAACTGAGGACACACAGGCACTTCAGAGTTACTCACTGTTTCTGCGTGGTTGTTGTAATGTCATGAATGAGCTGGAGTATGTGCAGGAGCTAGACATGCCTGTGAATATGAGGGCAATCCTTGCAAAGTTGCCGTATAAGTTACGAGAAAGCTGGAGAAGTAAAGCCCATGATATTATGGAGATGACTGGTTGCAGGGCTGGATTCCGTGACGTGGTTTTGTTCATTGAGCGTCACGTTAAGATTTTATCGGATCCCTTTTTTGGTGATTTACAAGATTACAACCCAAGCACAACTACTCCCAGTCGTTATAAACCACAATCAGGGATCAAGATGAAAGGAAATGTGGTAGCCAGCACCATAACATCACTGAGTGCTCCAAAAGAAGATAATCAATCATACTCCACAACAGGACGAAGTGAAAATAACCAATGCATTTGCTGTTCACAATCTCATTCACTAGAGGATTGTGAACAGTTCAAAGGGAAACTACATAAGGATAAGGTGTTTCTTCTAAGAAGAAGAGGGCTGTGTTTTGGATGTTTGCAACTGGGACACATCAGCAGGAATTGTAAGGCACGTTTAACATGTGACTTTTGTAATGAAAATCATCCAACCTTGTTGCATATAAATAGAGAAACAACTTCCCCTGAGCATGAAACAGGAGCATTGGAACCCTCTGAAATTTTACATGCAACATGTGGCCACACAGGGGCCGGCAAGAATCGTGGCACGTTATCAGTGCTTCCTGTTAAAGTCAAAGCAGTGAAAGGTCAGCGTATTATCCAAACATACGCTTTCTTGGATCCAGGCAGCACTGGTACATTTTGCTCTGAACGGCTGATGTATCAGCTTGGCCTTACTGGAAAACGAACACAAGTCTTGCTTCGAACAATGGGTCAGGCAAAGATGAGTCCAGTATTTTCTTTGTTTAACCTCGAAGTAGCTGGTCTGGACAGTAACATTTACTATTCTCTCCCAGAAGTTTTTACACAGAAACAAATGCCTGTCACCAAGGATGACATAGTAACATCTGAAGACTTAACGAAGTGGCCATATTTGTCAAAGGTTCATATGCCATTCATACCAGCAGAGGTTGACCTGTTGATCGGTACTAATGCACCTAAGTTGCTAGAGCCTTGGGAGGTTATCAACAGCAAAGAGAATGGTCCTTATGCCGTCAGGACTGTGCTTGGCTGGGTGGTTAATGGACCATTGAATGGTAATGGTGCTCAAGACGTCTCATCTGTAACAGTGAACAGAATTTCAGTAAGCAAGTTGGAGGAACTACTCAAGAATCAGTACAACCATGATTTCTGTGAGAAGCCAACTAACAAATATGAACTGTCCAGGGAGGACTTAAAGTTTCTCAAAATCATGGAAGCCTCTGCTGTACTACAGGAAGGAAAGTATTGCTTGAACCTGCCTTTCAGACGGATGGAAGTCTGTTTACCAAACAACATTGCTGTAGCCAAACAAAGAATACAAAGCCTAAGGAAAAGGTTCAAGTTTGACAAACATTTTTATCATGAATATGTGGAGTATATGAACAACATTATCTCATGCAAGTATGCTGAGCGGGTACCCGAACACCTGTTACATTGTGATAATGGAAGAACATGGTACATACCTCACCATGGAGTTTATCATCCCAGAAAAAGAGCACTACGTGTGGTGTTTGATTGTGGTGCCACATATAAAGGAGTGTCTTTGAATAGTGAGCTGCTACCTGGTCCCAATCTCACTAGCACACTGTTGGGAGTTCTGATGAGATTCAGACATGAACCAGTAGCTTTCATGGGTGACATCAAGGCCATGTTCCATCAGGTGTGGGTCCCAGAAGAGGACAAGAATTTCCTTCGATTTCTTTGGTGGCCAGATGGAGACACTACACAGGAACCAGTGCCTTTCAGGATGACAGTACATTTGTTTGGAGCTGTCTCATCCCCCAGTTGTGCAGCCTACGCCTTAAAAGGAACTGCACAAGATAATCAATCATATTTTCCAGCGGAGGTTGCAGAAACCGTCAGACAGAACTTTTATGTTGACGACTGCTTGAAGAGTTCTGCCACAGAAGAGGAAGCAATCCAGTTAATATACCATCTTGTTGCCTTGTGCAAAAGGGGAGGCTTCACTCTGGAGAAATGGATAAGCAATAGTCGTGTTGTTCTGCAAGCCATCTCTGAGGAACAGAGAGCTAAAGAATTGAAGACATTGGATCTGGATGTTGACAAGCTTCCAATGGAAAGAGCTCTGGGTCTACAGTGGTGTGTGGAGACTGATGCTTTCAAGTTTAAGATGGAGCTGCAACATCAGGCGCTGACCAGACGTGGAATGCTATCTGTAAACAGTTCTGTTTATGACCCCTTGGGTTTCTTGGCACCAGTGACATTACAAGCAAAAATAATGCAGCAAGAACTTTGCAAAAGAGGATGTAACTGGGATGATGCACTGCCTCAGGATATTTTACATCAATGGAGAAGGTGGCTGAAGGAGCTGACTCTACTTGCAGCATTTAGTGTGGACCGATGCATAAAGCCCATTGGATTTGGAGCTATAAAGCATGCACAATTACACACATTTTCAGATGCCAGTGAAACAGGCTATGGAACTGTTACATACATTCGCATGGTAAACCATGAAAACGACATCCATGTTGCTTTTCTCCTTGGCAAAGCCAGAGTGACACCATTGAAGACCATAACCATCCCCAGGCTTGAGCTATCTGCAGCTGTTTTAGCTGTGAAGATGGATGATTTGGTCAAAGCAGAACTAAACTTGCACCTAGAGGACTCTGTGTTTTGGACCGATAGCACATCTGTGTTAAAGTACATCAACAATGAAGATAAGCGCTTTCATACATTCGTGGCAAACCGAGTCACAACCATACGGAATCTGTCTGAGCCCTCTCAATGGAAACATATCAACACTAAGGAAAATCCAGCTGATTTTGCATCTCGAGGATTGAAGGTGTCGGAATTCATGAAAACCAGAATATGGCTGGAAGGACCAGCGTTTCTGTGGAAAAATGAGGAGAAGTGGCCTGAAAATGTGCTGGATATGACGTTGCCTGTTGGGGACAAGGAAGTGAAAAAGGAAGCTGTAGTCAACATCATTGGTATTGACACTTCTACACCCACAGATCAGCTTATTAAGCACTTTTCAGATTGGAGGAGACTCAAAAGAACAGTAGCCTGGTATCTGAGGTTGAAGGACATGTTGAAAGAAAAGTGCAAAAAGGAAAAACAGGTGGACCTTTCAGTGGATAAAACCACAGCTGGACATAAAGTGAATACAAGAGGGTTCAAGAGGATGATAAACAACCCAAAGAGCAGCAGTCTTTCCCTGGAAGAGCTACAGAACGCAGAATTCTTCATAATTTTGTACTGCCAGCAGCAACAGTTCCGGTCTGAGATCAAAGCTTTATCGCAAAACACTAAGGTGAACCATTTGAGTTCCATCTATATGTTGGATCCTGTTTTGGAGGATAAACTCTTGAGAGTTGGAGGCAGGCTCAACAGAAGTGCAATGCCAGAAGAAGCAAAACATCCAATAATTCTGGATAAAAAACAGCACATTTCTGATTTAATCCTCCGACACTTTCACCAAGCTCTTGGACATTCAGGACGAGCCCATACACTCTCTGCAGTCAGACGAAGATTCTGGATCACCAAAGGGAATTCTGCTGTGCGGAAGGTCATTGGAGAGTGCAGCATCTGTAGGCGGTATAATGGACGGCCTTTAATGCAGAAAATGGCTGATTTACCTTCTGCACGGGTACTTCCAGACCATCCTCCCTTTACTAACACAGGGGTTGATTATTTTGGACCACTTGATGTTAAAAGGGGAAGAACCCACTGCAAAAGATATGGGGTTATATTCACCTGCCTGGCAAGTCGAGCCATTCATCTGGAGGTTGCAACAACACTGACACAGATTCTTGCATAAATGCATTACGAAGATTTATTAGCAGAAGAGGGAAGTGAGGATTTGTTTTAGACAATGGAACATTTGTTGAGCCGAAAGGGAACTGAGAGAAGCCCTTGCAAGATTGAACCAGGACGCCATAAAGACATCTTTGGCACAGGTAGAAATTGCCTGGACTTTTACACACCTGCTGCCTTATTTTGGTGGTGTTGGGAGAGAATGATTCGACTAGTACGAAGGGTGCTCAATTAGTGTTGCGCCAACAGCTTGGATGATGATGGGTGGTCGGTGTTGTGTGAGGTTGAAGCTTCCTAAATGTCGCCCATTACAGGCTTTAGATGATCCGAATGACTTGGAGCCACTCCACCCAACCACCTGCTTTTACTCAGAGGAAAACCACCATTTCCTCCTGGGATTTTTAAGCCAGAGGATCAATATGGAAGGAGGAGATGGAAACAGGTACATTGCTGCAAACCAGCCACAATTGCGCAAAATGTTTAGGGAGTCACGTTAGCTTTGGTCTATAGTAATTCTAGCCGCGTTTTGCTAACAGGAAACTGTAGGCAGCTTATACGGCTCTTATTGACGTTGTCTTGCCTGAAAAAAAAAAGGAAAAGCATCACATTTTCGTATGTTTACACAACAGCCAAACTTACTTACCAGTCTAATGATACCGTGGCAAACAGAGAGTGGGTTTTGCTTCCACACTGCTGTTTCAGAAATCTCCAATGACTGAATTCTTTTCCAATTTCCACTCGTGTTTTTGATCTGCCGTGATCCCTTTGCCTCTTTTTTTTCTGGCCTGCTCAGACATCACTTTCACCTTTTTACTTTGTTCCGCCATGACTAAGCTTCGAGTAATGAGAGAAAGTAGCACAAGTAAAGCTTTCTGTGTTTACGGAAGAGGAGGCATAAAGGAACTTGCTTTACGGCACTTTCATCGACGGCCCGCCTCTCCAAAGTTACGATGTCTGGTATCTGCAAAGGTCAACCCGCTCAGAGTGCTGACCTGCATCAGTCACTGTATATTGGCCCGAAAAATCATCTAATACTGCTCATTTTAGGCTTAATGTCAGAGTCAAAAGTTACACGGTATAACTTTAAAGCATTCAAGAAATTAAGGAGTTTTTGCTGCAGATAATGCCTTATAGAGAGGCTGCACCATCTGTCCCATTACATTGGATGTACGCCAAAGGGCGACTCAACGTAATATCTTCTGAAGGACTCAAAGTGATGCAGAAATTTTACCGATGAGTAAATACATGTACAAACTCCTAGAAATAAGGTCCAGGTTGAAAAAAAAAACTAAAGTTATACTTTAAAGCCAGAGTTGGTAATCCTGTTCAGAAACACTTTTTGTTATACTGGGTGAAATGGTCCTTCCATCCTGACAGTCAATACATCATGTATTCATAAAAAAAGGAAAAAAAATCAGACCTCTGTGTGAGAGCTGCAGGTCTGTAAAAACTGACCACTCCCTGCCATCGAAAGGCAGGAATTGGTCATTCACACCGTATAGACAGAACCAATTGATACCTTTATGTCTCATCTCTGTCCCTCCCCACGTGCACTGCTTTGTGCGCTGCTCACTGTAAATGTGGCAAGGTACACAACAGAGGGCCCAGGCAGGCTTTGAACCCCAGACTCCCGGGTGAAAGCCAAGCACGCTGACCATTCAGCCAAAGGGACATCCCTGTGGCCAAGTAGCCAGGGCACATGATCAGTCGGAGGCATAGTGACAGGACCGTCAACTGCCACATCTACAAATATGGCTAATGGACTGCTAACTGTTGCTGCGCCAAAAAAACAAACAAACAAAAAACAGATAAGGATCAAGTCTTGGAGGCGTTGACGTTTGCAATGTAAAATCTTTACACTGCAGGAGTTGGAGGTGATTAAATTAAGGCTTTTATAAATGTGGTTCATCAGCTGTTTATGAGCAAGCTAACAAGCTATCCACTCAACTGTTATCGGTTATCTTTGCCAACCTGCTCGTAAACCATCAGTACGCACGTTCCTGTGCTCTGAAGGCGTGGTTTTTTTGGTGATGTTTTTTTTAAATGTAGCTTGCTATTTCCAAGATTGCCAGCTCTCGTTTTAACTTATAAAAGGGATCTTTCCAATATCCAGTCATCAATATCGGTGGGAAATTCTATCCAGAATTCCTGCAAACTGGACAGATGTCATTCTGAGGGTGATGACCAGTCTGACAGTATGTCTGCTTACATAACGATCATTATCACAGCGACTGCAGCGGAAACATTATCCTGCGAGGAAACAAGACTATTGGCACAGTTTCATGATGGATCGAGACTCCACTGTGAGGAAACTGGCAAACAAAACCTTTCTGGACATGTGCAGGATTTATGCTCGAGGACAGGAAGTAAAACCAACCAGAGCAGCCAGGAAACGAGCTCCGAGTTAAATTCCCAACAATAGACATATGAAGCAGCAGCTTCACGCGAAACTCAGGAATAATAACTAATCCTGAACCAGGCCGAGAGCCTCCAGATTCCTCTGTAACCAGCACAAGTTTCTCAGATCAGTGTGGATCTGATCCAGCACTGAGTTCAGAGAGAGGATCTGTAAGATGAGCGCATGGTTACAGCTGAGTTTGGCCAAACAAAGGAGTGAATAGGAATTTTTTTCAAATTCTTGAAAATATAAAGAACATCTGAGTCGTAAAATGTCCAATCATCCCCAGAGATGTCCTCTTAGAACAGGAAGAACACAGCTGACGTGTTTCCTGCTAAGAGAACAATGAGAACTGAAGGTCGTCTCCTGGTCAGGAGCCAAAGATCGGCTCAGGTGCATCCACACACCTTCCCCCACCTGCAGGAGGACTCGGAGAAGGACTGGGCCGCATGCAAGTGAACTGGACCAGCATCCGGACCCTCAGCAGAATCTGTTTCTGTCATCCAGGGGAACTTTGGAAACTAAACTTAAAGAAAATAAGCTTAAACATCAGAACAGAGGGAAATAATAAAAACTGAAATCTGATGTAAACAAACCCAACTGCAGAGGACCCAGAACAGACCTGAACCACCCGCTCTGATGGAGCCTTCATATTAAACTCTTATGGGGAAAACTGCAGACATCATGATAATGCAAAGACCCAGTGATTGTTTTCCTCCTTCCTGATTGGCTGCTTGATTGATGGTATTCTGTGTGGGGAATAAACGTTCATGTGCAACAGTCTGGTCCAGTAAAACTACACAATTTGCTTCACCCTCAATAAAAACTGCACAGTTACTCTGTGAACTGGTGGAAAAATGCAAGTTTTTGCAAAAATGCAAAACGCATGTTTCTTCTGATAATATCCACACATTTCATCCCATGAAAACTACATTTATACACATTTGTATGGGGTGCTTAAAAGTTGTAGCTGACACATTATCTATCTCTCTTTCCTTATATGCAGCACATTTTCCTACATTTAAGATGGAAATTACCTTAAAACAATAATTTAAAAAGAAATATAACTCTTATGTCTACATCTTCAAACTTATATTTTACCAAACAGTTAGACCTACATTAAATGTTTGAATTTGAAATTTAGATTCAAACATTTATTTCAACATTGACAAATAACACTGAATATTTAGAAAGTAGCCAATTCCACAGATAGGCACCAGCTTCCCATGACCCTGAACTGGACAAAGTGCTATAGAAAATAGATGGATCACTGAAGATGTAACATTAAGATTTAGATTTAAACATAAAATAGAATATTAAATATATAAATTTAAAAAATAACATCAAGATATGGATTCAATATTTGGATTTAACATAGGCTACGACATTTACATTTAGATCTTAACATTTAAATTGTTTATTTAGGTTTACTACACAGCCTTCAGATTTAGATTAAAAATTAATATTTAACATATAACATTTACATTTTTTTATTTAACCTTTATTTTACCAAGAAGACCTCACTGAGATTGAAAACGCTGTTTTCCAAAGAGATCTTGGCCAAGACAGCAGCAGAGGAATCAAGTAACAGAACGACCACGCACATTCAAATAAAGTAAAGTTTTGAAATAAGTTCAAAAATATAAATGTAAAAATAGATAAGAGATAAAGTAGCTTTTCAAAGTCCACAAATCAGGCAAAACATTAACAGACAGATTTAACTAAGTCCAAGTCCAAGTCATCCAGCATTTAAAACATTGAGTGAGACCAGGTCATGAAGTTTCAGGCCTGTTCGTAGTTTTTTTTTTTTTTTCACAAAACACAAAGATAAGAAACAACAATAAAAAAAAAGAAGGATAAAAGTGCAGGAAGAGGCAGAAAAGACACTATATTACAATATGAAAGATAGGGGTAAATTTAACTGTAATATAAGGCAAGTGTACATTTTAAATCAACATGATGACTTACTTTTCTTAAAATGCCAAGAGATTTATTTACTTTTCTTGTTACCCAGTCAACATGCTCTTTCCAGTTTAGGTTATCATCTACAATTATACCCAAGAATTTGGTGGATGAGACACGACTGATTCCAGTTGAAGTGATATTGAGTGAAGAATAAGTTGAAAATGTCTTTTCACCACTAAAAATCTTATAATTGGACTTTTTGATGTTTAGTGCCAATCTGTTAAACCATTCATCATATGCAGATAATTCCTCAATGGCTAGGTTTATAAGAGTATTAACATTTGAAAGGCATGTGACCAAAGGGGTATCATTAGCAAACATGATTGGAGTAAGAACATGAGAGACTGTACACAAATCATTTATGTAAATTAAGTATAATAATGGACCCAATATGGAGCCCTGAGGCACTCCACAGTGTATATACATTGTGTCGGAATTGCAACCATTAATACTGACAAACTGACATCTCTTGCTAATATAACTTTGCAACCATTTAAAGGCAGTTCCATGAAAAACATATTTTTGCAGTTTAGCAAGCAATATTTTATGACTGATTGTATCAAACGCTTTTGATAAGTCTAAAAAAAATACTGCATACCAGTTTGTTGTTATATAATGCAGTGATAATATTATCTATTAAATGAACTAAAGCCATATAAGTACTGTGATTTTTCCGTAAACCATATTGATGTTTGTAGAAAATAAAGTTATCGTTTACATGACAGATTATCCTTTGATAAACAACTTTTTCAATTACTTTAGATAAACAAGATAATATAGAAATTGGTCTATAATTATTAAAACATTGTCTCTCATTTGCCTTAAATAAAGGAATTACTTTGGCTGCTTTTAGATCTTCAGGTACAACACCAGAGTTTAGAGACAGTGAAATAATATAAGCCAATGGCTGAAATATAAACTGTTTTATTTGCTTCATGAGCCATGCAGATATATGTCATCATGCCCTGGTGAAGATAGTTTTAGTTCATCAATCATTTTGCTTATTTCTTGGATGTCAGAAGGCTGAAAAGACAGCATTTGGGGGTAGCTAGATGATATATAATCCAATAGATCTTTTTTTAAGCCTGACATTGTTTTCACCAATTCAGCATCAGAATTAACCAAAAACGTATTAAACTTCTCAGCTATATCAAAGGATGTTTCATATTGTTACACCATCGTCAAATGTAGAGAGCATAATATTTGTGGATGGCACATCTTTTTGCAGTAGTTTATTTATAACTTTCCAAGTACTTTTAATCAGGGACGTGCACTGGGCATGGCTCAGGTTGCCCGGGCAACTGCCCGTTTGCCCGCCTTGGCTAAAACTGCCCCTCATGGGGATAAATGGTGTGAAGAAAATAATTTGAACTAGGCCTAATGTTTAAAAAAACAAAAAGTGCCCTAAGCACATAATTTAGTCATGTCAGTCATTTTCTGTACCGCTTATCCAGTTCAGGGTCGCGGGTTTGAAACATAATTTAACTTGAATAAAATCTCTATAATATATTCCAAATAAAAACTTGGGAAGAAAGTAAGTTGTGAGAGTTAGGGTCCCTCTGCCTTCAAGTTTACAGCTGTTTGCACGTCACAGGGTGGACAGGAGTGCGCTCGTCGCGCAGTGGCGGACTGACCATCAGGAGCACTAAACTGGCCTGCTGGGTGATGGCAGACGGTCAGGTCGTGCTGGATATTTAAATAAACAATCCGCCAAGAGGCTCACGAGGGCATCTATAGT
>JALJCO010006869.1:0-97561 GCA_023101725.1 Atherinomorus stipes
GTAGGGTTGCCACCCGTCCCGTAAAATACGGAATCGTCCTTTAATTGACATTAAAACGTTACCGCCATTTGTTCCGTATTTCCATAATTGTCAAATACACATGTCTGTCACACATATATAAACATTAAATTTAGTAATAATGAGCTAAATAAAACACGGGAAATTTTAAAGCCAGCCAAAACCAGCGGGATCATCGCAGGATCCTCCAGTCCTGCATCTCTGCCTGGCTGCCTGCGCGCTTGCGTGTGCTGCTGTCACGCGCGCTCTCGGCACCCGCGCCTTTTAAAATGTCCACACCTGATACTCCAGCATGCTCTCAAAAGCGAAAACGCTGCTAAAGAAAACACCTGAGTGGGAACAGGCCCGTCCTTGGGTGGACAGCGTCAGTGGAGATGATGAGAGAAACTGTTAAATACGTATGTGGGTGAGTGTTTTCTGTGGCGCGCGTGGACTGTCTGACATCAGACATCATCACGCATCAGAAAAGCAACACAGACACGTGAGAACCGTGAAGACGACCTAAACGTGAGTGTCCCATCTTCATCTCCTCATCTCCTGAGACTGAATCAGTCATGACGTCACATTCAGAACAGGATCAGTTTTTATCTGGTTGTGTTTTTACCAGAAGATGTCAGAGGAAAGTTTAGGAGAAGGTGGTTTGGTTAGTTTATTGATTGTTTAGGATGTTGACTTTTTAAATTTGAATGAATGATCATTTATACAGAAACCATAGCAGCAAATATAAATGTTATATGGTTATTTAAACAATAAATCACAGTAATGGATTAACATTTGATAGATAAATTAATATAAATTAAATTAACATTGTTTCATTCATATATGTATATATATATATATATATATATATATATATATATATATATATATATATATGTATATGTGTGTGTGTGTGTGTGTGTGTTTATGTATAGCCTGTATGCATTCAATATATTTCCTATATAAACAAAACTTGTACAGCTTTCTGTGTATTCTGTGCCAAAATGTTGATTTTGAGGAACACAGTGTTCAGTTTTCACAACACAAATTCTTTTCTTGGTGTGGTTTATCTGTCTGGATGACCTGACTTTCTTTCAAGTCACAAGAGGCAGCAAAAGAAATAAGTTGAATTAATCTGTCATCCCACTCTAGGTTACAGTAGAGGTGACACAGGTGTACCTCAGATTCGGACACATCAGAGCCGTCTACAATAGATCACCCTAACAGTTACATTCAGTTCTTCATGTATTTACTAGGCTTATATTTTTAAGTTAATTGTTGCACACTCCACACAAACAGATCTCCTTTGGCTGCTGGTGCTGCCATGTGATATGTGCATGACAGCTTCTCATTAATTAGGTTTTATTGATAATGCAATAACTAAGTTTTGTGCTTATGGCACATTGTTATATATTTTTTTCCTCATTTTATTTTAAATAAGGATGGATGTAATTACAGCATATGTAGCCTAAATGAAAGCACTTTCTGTGCAACAGTGTTGCTTAAACAATGTGTTCATTGCAGCATTTCAAGCTTTAAGTGCCACCAATTGTTTTATTGATCACTCCTTTTCTAAAAACACTGGTGCAAAATAAAGCATACCACTGCTGTGAGGATCCCACCATACGAGTATCGGCCCGTGGTGGTCGTGGCCCCGATGAGCTGTGGTAGGTGTCCCTTATTTTTTTTTCTGAAAGGTGGCAACCCTAGTCCAGAGACTCTCCTGGTCCTCAGCCAGTTGGACTGGGAGCAGGACTCTAGCAGCAGCGAGGAGCAAAGACCTGAACCAGGACTGGAATCAGGACCTGAAGCAGGACCTGAGAGATGCCTGGTCCCTCTGCTGGTGGATGAAGCCTGATCGGTGGGCTGTGCTGCATGGTGTCAGCTCCCCCTGCTGGATGACGCGGGAGGGGGGGTGAGGTGTGAGCAGCGACCTCCAGGGGGTGCTGTCGCATCATCTCAGCCTCCGTCTGACTCTAAAACCTCCAGAACAGCTGACTTTCATCTCCTGAAGGTGTGAAGAGGAGGAAACTTCAGCCTTACGGTTACGTGTAAAAACAGAGACTTGATCTATGAAGAGTTTGTTATTTTCTTTCTGTGTGGTTCACAGCTGCTGGTCCAGAACCAAAGGTGGTTCTCCAGCGGGACGGGTTATGGGGGCAAAATATGCCTCACAGATTACCAGGACATGGAGTCCAGGAAGGGACACGTCCTAGAGGACACGAACGTCCTCCAAGAAATACTTTCACTAAGGACAAAATAGAGGCTACTGGCTGAAATGAACCTGAACCTCACCTGGACCTTTAATCCCAGTCAGAATCAGAACCTTTAATCCCAGTCAGAATCAGAACCTTAAATCCCAGTCAGCACCAGAACCTTTAATCCCAGTCAGCATCAGAACCTTTAATCCCAGTAAGCACCAGAACCTTTAATCCCAGTCAGCATCAGAACCTTTAATCCCAGTCAGCATCCAGAACCTTTAATCCCAGTCAGCATCAGAACCTTTAATCCCAGTCATCATCAGAACCTTTAATGCAAATCAGTATCAGAACCTTTAATCCCAGTCAGCACCAGAAACTTTAATCCCAGTCAGAATCAGAACCTTTAATCCCAGTCAGCACCAGAACCTTTAATCCCAGTCATCATCAGAACCTTTAATGCAAATCAGTATCAGAACCTTTAATCCCAGTCAGCACCAGAAACTTTAATCCCAGTCAGAATCAGAACCTTTAATCCCAGTCAGCACCAGAACCTTTAATCCAAATCAGTATCAGAACCTTTAATCCCAGTCAGCACCAGAAACTTTAATCCCAGTCAGAATCAGAACCTTTAATCCCAGTCATCATCAGAACCTTTAATCCAAATCAGTATCAGAACCTTTAATCCCAGTCAGCACCAGAAACTTTAATCCCAGTCAGAATCAGAACCTTTAATCCCAGTCAGCACCAGAACCTTTAATCCCAGTCAGAATCAGAACCTTTAATCCCAGTCAGCACCAGAACCTTTAATCCCAGTCAGCATCTAGAACCTTTAATCCCAGTCAGCACCAGAACCTTTAATCCCAGTCAGCATCCAGAACCTTAAATCCCAGTCAGCATCAGAACCTTTAATCCCAGTCAGCATCAGAACCTTTAATCCCAGTAAGCAATCAGAACCTTTAATCCCAGTCAGCATCAGAACCTTTAATCCCAGTCAGCATCTAGAACCTTTAATCCCAGTCAGCATCGGAACATTTAATCCCAGTCAGCATCCAGAACCTTAAATCCCAGTCATCATCAGAACCTTTAATCCCAGTCAGAATCAGAACCTTTAATCCCAGTCAGCACCAGAACCTTTAATCCCAGTCAGCATCAGAACCTTTAATCCCAGTCAGAATCAAAACCTTTAATCCCAGTCAGCATCAGAACCTTTAATCCCAGTCAGCATCAGAACCTGTAATCCCAGTCAGCATCAGAACCTTTAATCCCAGTCAGCATCCAGAACCTTTAATCCCAGTCAGCATCAGAACCTTTAATCCCAGTCAGCATCCAGAACATTTAATCCCAGTCATCATCAGAACCTTTAATCCCAGTCAGAATCAGAACCTTTAATCCCAGTCAGCACCAGAACCTTTAATCCCAGTCATCATCAGAACCTTTAATCCCAGTCAGCATCAGAACCTTTAATCCCAGTCAGCATCAGAACCTGTAATCCCAGTCAGCATCAGAACCTTTAATCCCAGTCATCATCAGAACCTTTAATTCCAGTCAGCATCAGAACCTTTAATCCCAGTCAGTATCAGAACCTTTAATCCCAGTCATCATCAGAACCTTTAATCCCAGTCAGCATCAGAACCTTTAATCCCAGTAAGAATCAGAACCGTTAATCCCAGTCAGCATTAGAACCTTTAATCCCAGTCAGCAATCAGAACCTTTAATCCCAGTCAGCATCAGAAACTTTAATCCCAGTCAGCATCCAGAACCTTTAATCCCAGTCAGCATCAGAACCTTTAAAGTTGTACTTCCATGGTCATTTCATTAATGTTTCTGTGTTCTCCATTATTATTGAATGCATTCTGCATCGTTTCTGTTTAAAAAAAACTTCTGGTATCTTTGTATCCAGCTGTATTTGTATACTAGAAGAGAGGCTTGTGGTCCAACGGCAGCTTTTCCGGGTCCTTCTCATGAATTTCCGTCTGATTGGCTGCCTCCCATCAGTGTATGAAGGAAGCTCCGCCCTCCGCTCTTATTTTGTTACAGACAGGAAACAGAGCCGACAAACAAGTTTGTTCCGCCATGCTAACAGACAGTTAGCTAATTAGCTTCTCACCTCCGAAGCTACAGTCGTGCGGTCTTCACTTCTAGTGTGTAGTGGAGGGTTACCTGCCTTCCAATGGACAGATAGAAACCCCACGTGGGATACGCTATTTGCAATGTGACGTAGAAGTGCAAGGCTGTTCCCGATTCGCTCTTTTCTTCGTATTGTTTCTCTGATGAGAAAAAACAGCCGACTGGGGGGAACGCAACGCTAGCAAGTCAGCATGTGTAAGTAAACAAGGGGAAACCCTCCGTATTTCAGAAGGAGCAAGTTAAACGGGTTTTTCAGTGGAAGGAGGCCTTTAATCCCAGTCAGCATCCAGAACATTTAATCCCAGTCAGCATCAAAACCTTTAATCCCAGTCAGCATCCAGAACCTTAAATCCCAGTCAGCATCAAAACCTTTAATCCCAGTCAGCATCCAGAACCTTTAATCCCAGTCAGCACCAGAACCTTTAATCCCAGTCAGCATCAAAACCTTTAATCCCAGTCAGCATCCAGAACCTTAAATCCCAGTCAGCATCAGAACCTTTAATCCCAGTCAGCATCAGAACCTGTAATCCCAGTCAGCATCAGAACCTTTAATCCCAGTCAGCATCCAGAACCTTTAATCCCAGTCAGCATCAGAACCTTTAATCCCAGTCAGCATCCAGAACATTTAATCACAGTCATCGTCAGAACCTTTAATCCCAGTCAGCATCAGAACCTTTAATCCCAGTCAGCATCAGAACCTTTAATCCCAGTCATCATCAGAACCTTTAATCCCAGTCAGCATCAGAACCGTTAATCCCAGTCAGCATCAGAACCTTTAATCCCAGTAAGCAATCAGAACCTTTAATCCCAGTCAGCATCAGAACCTTTAATCCCAGTCAGCATCTAGAACCTTTAATCCCAGTCAGCATCGGAACATTTAATCCCAGTCTGCATCAGAACCTTAAATCCCAGTCATCATCAGAACCTTTAATCCCAGTCAGAATCAGAACCTTTAATCCCAGTCAGCACCAGAACCTTTAATCCCAGTCAGCATCAGAACCTTTAATCCCAGTCAGAATCAAAACCTTTAATCCCAGTCAGTATCAGAACCTTTAATCCCAGTAAGCATCAGAACCTGTAATCCCAGTCAGCATCATAACCTTTAATCCCAGTCAGCATCCAGAACCTTTAATCCCAGTCAGCATCAGAACCTTTAATCCCAGTCAGCATCCAGAACCTTAAATCCCAGTCAGCATCAAAACCTTTAATCCCAGTCAGCATCCAGAACCTTTAATCCCAGTCAGCACCAGAACCTTTAATCCCAGTCAGCATCAAAACCTTTAATCCCAGTCAGCATCCAGAACCTTAAATCCCAGTCAGCATCAGAACCTTTAATCCCAGTCAGCATCAGAACCTGTAATCCCAGTCAGCATCAGAACCTTTAATCCCAGTCAGCATCCAGAACCTTTAATCCCAGTCAGCATCAGAACCTTTAATCCCAGTCAGCATCCAGAACATTTAATCACAGTCATCGTCAGAACCTTTAATCCCAGTCAGCATCAGAACCTTTAATCCCAGTCAGCATCAGAACCTTTAATCCCAGTCATCATCAGAACCTTTAATCCCAGTCAGCATCAGAACCGTTAATCCCAGTCAGCATCAGAACCTTTAATCCCAGTAAGCAATCAGAACCTTTAATCCCAGTCAGCATCAGAACCTTTAATCCCAGTCAGCATCTAGAACCTTTAATCCCAGTCAGCATCGGAACATTTAATCCCAGTCTGCATCCAGAACCTTAAATCCCAGTCATCATCAGAACCTTTAATCCCAGTCAGAATCAGAACCTTTAATCCCAGTCAGCACCAGAACCTTTAATCCCAGTCAGCATCAGAACCTTTAATCCCAGTCAGAATCAAAACCTTTAATCCCAGTCAGCATCAGAACCTTTAATCCCAGTCAGCATCAGAACCTGTAATCCCAGTCAGCATCAGAACCTTTAATCCCAGTCAGCATCCAGAACCTTTAATCCCAGTCAGCATCAGAACCTTTAATCCCAGTCCGCATCCAGAACATTTAATCCCAGTCATCATCAGAACCTTTAATCCCAGTCAGAATCAGAACCTTTAATCCCAGTCAGCACCAGAACCTTTAATCCCAGTCATCATCAGAACCTTTAATCCCAGTCATCGTCAGAACCTTTAATCCCAGTCAGCATCAGAACCTTTAATCCCAGTCAGCATCAGAACCTTTAATCCCAGTCATCATCAGAACCTTTAATTCCAGTCAGCATCAGAACCATTAATCCCAGTCAGTATCAGAACCTTTAATCCCAGTCATCATCAGAACCTTTAATCCCAGTCAGCATCAGAACCTTTAATCCCAGTAAGAATCAGAACCGTTAATCCCAGTCAGCATTAGAACCTTTAATCCCAGTCAGCAATCAGAACCTTTAATCCCAGTCAGCATCAGAAACTTTAATCCCAGTCAGCATCCAGAACCTTTAATCCCAGTCAGCATCAGAACCTTTAAAGTTGTACTTCCATGGTGATGTCATTAATATTTCTGTGTTCTCCATTATTATTGAATGCATTCTGCATCGTTTCTGTTTAAAAAAAACCTTCTGGTATCTTTGTATCCAGCTGTATTTGTATACTAGAAGAGAGGCTTGTGGTCCAACGGCAGCTTTTCCGGGTCCTTCTCATGAATTTCCGTCTGATTGGCTGCCTCCCATCAGTGTATGAAGGAAGCTCCGCCCTCCGCTCTTATTTTGTTACAGACAGGAAACAGAGCCGACAAACAAGTTTGTTCCGCCATGCTAACAAACAGTTAGCTAATTAGCTTCTCACCTCCGAAGCTACAGTCGTGCGGTCTTCACTTCTAGTGTGTAGTGGAGGGTTACCTGCCTTCCAATGGACAGATAGAAACCCCACGTGGGATACGCTATTTGCAATGTGACGTAGAAGTGCAAGGCTGTTCCCGATTCGCTCTTTTCTTCGTATTGTTTCTCTGATGAGAAAAAACAGCCGACTGGGGGGAACGCAACGCTAGCAAGTCAGCATGTGTAAGTAAACAAGGGGGAAACCCTCCGTATTTCAGAAGGAGCAAGTTAAACGGGTTTTTCAGTGGAAGGAGGCCTTTAATCCCAGTCAGCATCCAGAACATTTAATCCCAGTCAGCACCAGAACCTTTAATCCCAGTCAGCATCAAAACCTTTAATCCCAGTCAGCATCCAGAACCTTAAATCCCAGTCAGCATCAGAACCTTTAATCCCAGTCAGTATCAGAACCTGTAATCCCAGTCAGCATCAGAACCTTTAATCCCAGTCAGCATCCAGAACCTTTAATCCCAGTCAGCATCAGAACCTTTAATCCCAGTCAGCATCCAGAACATTTAATCCCAGTCATCATCAGAACCTTTAATCCCAGTCAGAATCAGAACCTTTAATCCCAGTCAGCACCAGAACCTTTAATCCCAGTCATCATCAGAACCTTTATTCCCAGTCATCGTCAGAACCTTTAATCCCAGTCAGCATCAGAACCTTTAATCCCAGTCAGCATCAGAACCTTTAATCCCAGTCATCATCAGAACCTTTAATCCCAGTCAGCATCAGAACCGTTAATCCCAGTCAGCACCAGAACCTTTAATCCCAGTCAGCATCAGAACCTTTAATCCCAGTGATCATGAGAACCTTTAATCCCAGTAAGAATCAGAACCGTTAATCCCAGTCAGCATTAGAACCTTTAATCCCAGTCAGCACCAGAACCTTTAATCCCAGTCAGCATCTAGAACCTTTAATCCCAGTCAGCATCCAGAACCTTTAATCCCAGTCAGCATCAGAACCTTTAATCCCAGTCAGCAATCAGAACCTTTAATCCCAGTCAGCATCCAGAACCTTAAATCCCAGTCAGAAATCAGAATCTTTAATCCCAGTCAGCATCCAAAACCTTAAATCCCAGTCAGCATCAGAATCTTTAATCCCAATCAGCATCTAGAACCTTTAATCCCAGTAAGAATCAGAACCTTTAATCCCAGTCAGAATAAGAACCTTTAATCCCAGTCAGCACCAGAACCTTTAATCCCAGTTAGCATCAGAACCTTTAATCCCAGTCAGAATCAAAACCTTTAATCCCAGTCAGCACCAGAACCTTTAATCCCAGTCAGCATCAGAACCTTTAATCCCAGTCAGCACCAGAACCTTTAATCCCAGTCAGCATCTATAACCTTTAATCCCAGTCAGCATCAGAACCTTTAATCCCAGTCAGCATCAGAACCTTTGATCCCAGTCAGCACCAGAACCTTTAATCCCAGTCAGTATCAGAACCTTTAATCCCAGTCAGCATCAGAACCTTTAATCCCAGTCAGCATCAGAACCTTTATTCCCAGTCAGCATCTAGAACCTTTAATCCCAGTCAGCATCAGAACCTTTAATCTCAGTCAGCATCAGAACCTTTAATCCCAGTTAGCATCAGAACCTTTGATCCCAGTCAGCACCAGAACATTTAATCCCAGTCAGTATCAGAACCTTTAATCCCAGTCAGCATCAGAACCTTTAATCCCAGTCAGCATCCAGAACCTTTATTCCCAGTCAGCATCAGAACCTTTAATCCCAGTCAGCACCAGAACCTTTAATCCCAGTCATCATCAGAACCTTTAATCCCAGTCAGCATCAGAACCTTTAATCCCAGTCAGCACCAGAACCTTTAATCCCAGTCATCATCAGAACCTTTAATCCCAGTCAGCATCAGAACCTTTAATCCCAGTCAGCACCAGAACCTTTAATCCCAGTCAGCATCAGAACCTTTAATCCCAGTCAGCATCAGAACCTTTAGTCCCAGTCATCATCAGAACCTTTAATCCCAGTCAGCACCAGAATCTTTAATCCCAGTCAGAATCAGAACCTTTAATCCCAGTCAGCACCAGAACCTTTAATCCCAGTCAGCATCTAGAACCATTAATCCCAGTCAGCATCAGAACCTTTAATCCCAGTCAGCATCAGAACCTTTAATCCCAGTCAGCATCTAGAACCTTTAATCCCAGTCAGCATCAGAATCTTTAATCCCAGTCAGCATCTAGAACCTTAAATCCCAGTCAGCATTAGAACCTTTAATCCCAGTCATCATCTAGAACCTTTAATCCCAGTCAGCATCAGAATCTTTAATCCCAGTCAGCATCTAGAACCTTTAATCCCAGTCAGCATCAGAATCTTTAATCCCAGTCAGCATCTAGAACCTTTAATCCCAGTCAGCATCAGAATCTTTAATCCCAGTCAGCATCTAGGACCTTTAATCCCAGTCAGCACCAGAACCTTTAATCCCAGTCAGCATCAGAACCCTACATATATATATATATATATATATATGTATATATATATATATATATATATATATATATATATATATATATATATATATATATATATATATATATATATATATATACATACATAGATGTGTATATGGGCCATTCTACTGAATTATTTCAAATTGCAGTCTCACACTAAAATAGCCATATTAAAAAACAATGACATATTCAGACCTTTAATGCTTAATGATGTCATATTATGATCTACTCAGCTCCAATGCATGAGATCAGACAGCATTTCATTAAATATGTAAAATAATCCCTTCTTTATATGACTTTATATCGGAAGGTGTTTGTCCCAACCCCGAACACCTACATTTCCAAGAATGAAAATTTGTTGTCCCAAAAAAAGTTGTCCCATGTTTTTGTGTCACTACTGAAACAGTCATTACTGTGACGTATAGTAATGTTACGGTTGTGACATGGTTGTTTCAGTAATGACAAAATTATCTTTTGTCAATTACTTCATTGCAAAGAATCCATTTAATCTTTCAAACATTGATTGTTTTTTCATTTATGTCTTATCGTGTGTTTTTCCAGGGAGGAAAAAGCATAAAAATGCCTCCCAAAAAAAGAAAAAGTGGGGCAGAGTGATCAAGGGAGCAGAGAGAACGACTGAGAAATGATCCGGTCAAATACACAGAGTACGTAAAAAAGGAAAGAGAAAGAAATGGTAAACAAAAAGAAGAAGGAAAGCTCAAACCATTCCTGAATTATCAGCAAGAAACATCAGTAAGCAGTGCTATGTCAACTACAGATGCGGGCAAGAGAAAGTTCCCCTTTCTGCCGACTGCCAGCCACTCACCAGCCACTTAACAGCCACTTATCAGCCACTTATCAGCCACTCATCAGCCACTTGTCTGCTGATTCAGTCGCTCAGAGAAGCGTCTGTGTGTCCGGGGGAAACGATGTCAGACACAGATGAACGCCCGGAACAAGGACGTTTCCACACACCGTACGTGATGACGTGTTCACCACAAAAGTAGGTCGGGTCGGGTATAAGGGTACCTGTCCCAGTTTTTATCTGTGGAAAAAAACGTGGACCGATCCGACCAGACCCGACCCAGACCTGCTGGTGGAAACGGGGCTTATCTTCCTCATAAAGTACAGACTTGTTCCTGTGGCCAGAAGTGCCTTTGGTGCCTCCTAGGATTGCCACCTTTTAGAAAAACAAATAAGGGACACCCGTGACAGCTCATCGGGGCCATGACCACCACGGGCCGATACCTGTGGTGTGGGCCACCTACAGCAGTGTGCCAGTGCTATTAGGAAAGGGGTGAACAATAAAGCAATCTGTCACTTAAAGCTTGAAATGCTGCAGTGAACACAGTTTTTATGCAGCATTGTTGCACAGAACGTGCTGTTATTCAGGCTGCAGTTGTCTCTGATTAAAATATAGGGAGGAAAAATATATAACAAAGTGCCATACGCACAAAACTCCGTTACTGCATTATCAATAAAACCTAGTTAATGAGGGACGGTCACGCACAAATCACATGCAGCACCATCAGCCAAAGGAGGTCTGTTTGTGTGGAGTGTGCAACAATTAACTTTCAAAACATATAACTTGGGTAAGTTAGTGGGATGATACATAAATCACGCTGAACAGGGTTTTCTGCCTCTTATGATTTGGAAGAAAGTCAGGTCATCCAGACAGTTAAACCGCACGAACAAAAGAATTTGTGTCGGGGTAGGGGGGTGGTAGAGGTGGTGGCGCCCTGGTGTCAGGTGTGTGGGGCAGGGACGTTGGGGTGGGGGCTGGCCTGCCCCTGGGGGGCGTCGTCTGGGGGGTCCGGTCCTCCTGGGTTTCAGTTGGGCCGCCCGGGTCCGGGGGGGGGGTGGCTGTTCCTGGGCGCTTGGGCCCTGGGCCCGGCGCTGTCTCCGCTCCGGGGGACGCCCGGTGGGGTTGGCAGCTGCTGGTCTTGGTCCGCTGGGGCCTGGGCCCCCAGACTGCAGGGGGCTCCGGCTGGGGCCGCCTTTTGCCGCCCTTCGGGGGATGCATGTCCGCTCTTTGGGGGGGGGGGGTAGCTGGGATCTGGGCCTCTGGGTGGCTGCTGGGGGCCTGGGTCGTGAGCCTTGCGGGCTTCCTCCTCCTTGCAGAGACGAGGCTGCATCTGCATGACTGTATCACCACGGAGCACCCTTTATTATGCATGTTGACACTGTGACACTGCTTCCCATTGCGCTGACTAGGTTGTACCTCTTCTCTACTTCCCATTGCGATGACTAGGTTGTACCTCTTCTCTACTTCCCATTGCGATGACTAGGTTGTACCTCTTCTCTACTTCCCATTGCAATGACTAGGTTGTACCTCTTCTCTACGTAGTTCTGCGTGTGTTTGTATGATCTGAGGATATTTAAGCCACCTGCAGGTCCTCCTGTAGGAGATTGCTTGTTTTGTTTTCCAACAGAGACCGTGGTTGTTTAGGGATCGCGGTACAGATGTACCAGTGAACTGTGTAAGTGGATTCATGTTTTCTCTCCTCTCTCTCTTCCTCTTCCTTACTCCTTTCTCTCTGTTTCACTTTCTGTCGTTGCCTCTGTTAACTTTAATTTCTCCCTTGTCAGGCCCAGCAGTATGGAATGGAATGCTGTTATAGACAAATGTTTAAATAAAGAAATAAAATGAATAAACATGATATCAAGGGAGCCTTATATTCATAAAGCTCCGCTTGGTAAAGCAAAACTGTTCAACAGAATAAAGCAATCAGATTTCCATTCTGCTTGCTTCGATGCTGGACAGGACAAGTAAAAAAGAAAAAAAAAAAAAAGAAAAGAATTTGTGTCGTGATAATTGAACACCGTATTCCTCAAAATAAACATTTTGAGCCAGAGTACACAAAGCTATACTTTTTTTCATATCTAGGAAATGTGTATATATATTCTAATAATAATAATCTTGTAACATTTTATTTATCTGTCAACTGCTCATTCATTAGTATGATTGTTGTTTAAATAATCACATAATACATGTATGACTACTACGACTATTGGATGCTGTATATATAAAATAAATAATTATTCATTCAACTTTATAGTCAACATCCTAAACAACCAGTCAGCTAACCAAACCACGGCCTCCTGAACCAGGCTCCGACATCCCGGTAAAAACACAACCAGATAGAAACTGATCCTGAACTGGACGTGACGTCATGACCGATTCAGTCTCAGGAGATGATGATGGGGGGGGATGAAGATGGGACGCTCACGTTTAGGTGGTATTCACGGTTCTCGCGTGCTGCGTTCCTGATGTGTGATGATGTCTGATGTCACAGTCCACGTGCACCACAGAAACACTCGCCCACATATTTAACAGTTCCCCTCCTCATCTCCACGACGCCTGGATGGGCCTGTTCCTGCTCACTTATCTTCTCTGGCAGCATTTCCACTTTTGAGAACATGCTGGAGCATCAGATGTGGACGTTTTAAAAGGCGCGGGGGCCATGAGAGTGCACGTGACAGCAGCGCACGCAGACGTGCAGGTACAGACTCACCAGACTGGAGGATCCTGGTAGATCCGCTGCCTCTTTGCTGTTACATTTAATGTTTCTGTGTGACAGACGTGTGTGTTGAACGTAAATAGAAATACGGGACAAATGCGTCCCGGATGGCAACCCAAGTGCCCCCCCACAAGCTTTTCCACTTTCCAACGGCCTTTGAGTCTGATGGACATATTATCATTCAATCAATAAGCACGGCCGTTACAACTTCATTGGAAGGGTTTTTCCGGTCCTGTCCATCCCACAGGTGATTCAGTTTTTTAACTTTGTGTCAGAACATTTAATCAGTTGGCTGCAATCAGGGTGTGAAGAAGACTTTCAGCAACATACTGCAGTAAAAAATGCTCCTGCATAAATAAAGACGATGGGGACATTTGAATATTTCCTCTCTCCTTCTGCCAAACGTTTTTTGGTTGGGCCCCTTTCTGCTTTTTGGTTGGCTGGTTGGTTTTAGAGTGGCGTTGTTGTTGTTTATGTAGTGATAGACCAATCCCCGCCCTTTCTTTTTCCTTCTTCCTTTAGTGGAGGAGGAAACTTAGTTTTTTTTGTTTTTGTTGCTGGGGGGGGGGGGTGTGGTGTCATGAACAAAGGTCAGCTTACCCCCCATTACAACTTCTGATGGTAAGTGAGTAAGTGAAGCAATACTGAAGTATGTTTTTGATTAAGATTAAAAGAAAAAAATTATTGACAGTAATATGAAGTTTCAATCAAAAAATTGGTCACACTGAGGTAGCATCGTCACTAACCGAAACAATAGTCACTAACCGAAACAATAGTCACGACCGAAACAATAGTCACTAACCGAAACAATAGTCACAACTGAAACAATAGTCACGACTGAAACAATAGTCACGACCGAAACAATAGTCACAACCGAAACAATAGTCACGACTGAAACAATAGTCACGACCGAAACAATAGTCACACCGAAACAATAGTCCTGAAACAATAGTCACGACTGAAACAATAGTCACGACCGAAACAATAGTCACGACCGAAACAATAGTCACGACTGAAACAATAGTCACGACCGAAACAATAGTCACGACCGAAACAATAGTCACGACTGAAACAATAGTCACGACCGAAACAATAGTCACGACCGAAACAATAGTCACTAACCGAAACAATAGTCACGACCGAAACAATAGTCACTAACCGAAACAATAGTCACGACCGAAACAATAGTCACGACCGAAACAATAGTCACTAACCGAAACAATAGTCACGACTGAAACAATAGTCACGACCGAAACAATAGTCACGACCGAAACAATAGTCACGACCGAAACAATAGTCACGACCGAAACAATAGTCACGACTGAAACAATAGTCAAGACTGAAACAATAGTCACGACTGAAACAATAGTCACTAACCAAAACAATAGTCACAACTGAAACAATAGTCAAGACTGAAACAATAGTCACAACTGAAACAATAGTCACTAACCAAAACAATAGTCACAACTGAAACAATAGTCACGACCGAAACTGTAGTCACGACTGAAACAATACTCACGACCGAAACAATAGTCACGACTGAAACAATAGTCACTAACCAAAACAATAGTCAAGACTGAAACAATAGTCACAGACTGAAACAATAGTCACGACCGAAACAATAGTCACTAACCGAAACAATAGTCACGACTGAAACAATAGTCACGACCGAAACAATAGTCACGACTGAAACAATAGTCACGACTGAAACAATAGTCACGACCGAAACAATAGTCACGACCGAAACAATAGTCACGACCGAAACAATAGTCACGACCGAAACAATAGTCACTAACCGAAACAATAGTCACGACCGAAACAATAGTCACGACCGAAACAATAGTCACGACTGAAACAATAGTCACGACCGAAACAATAGTCACGACCGAAACAATAGTCACGACTGAAACAATAGTCACGACCGAAACAATAGTCACGACCGAAACAATAGTCAAAAAAATAGCAACCGAAACAATAGTCACGACCGAAACAATAGTCACAACCGAAACAATAGTCACGACTGAAACAATAGTCACGACTGAAACAATAGTCACGACCGAAACAATAGTCACGACCGAAACAATAGTCACGACTGAAACAATAGTCACGACTGAAACAATAGTCACGACCGAAACAATAGTCACGACCGAAACAATAGTCACGACTGAAACAATAGTCACGACCGAAACAATAGTCACGACTGAAACAATAGTCACGACCGAAACAATAGTCACTAACCGAAACAATAGTCACGACTGAAACAATAGTCACGACCGAAACAATAGTCACAACTGAAACAATAGTCACTAACCGAAACAATAGTCACAACTGAAACAATAGTCACGACCGAAACAATAGTCACGACCAAAACAATAGTCACGACCGAAACAATAGTCACGACTGAAACAATAGTCACGACCGAAACAATAGTCACGACCGAAACAATAGTCACGAGCGAAACAATAGTCACAACCGAAACAATAGTCACGACTGAAACAATAGTCACGACTGAAATAATAGTCACAACCAAAACAATAGTCACGACTGAAACAATAGTCACAACTGAAACAATAGTCACGACTGAAACAATAGTCACGACCGAAACAATAGTCACGACTGAAACAATAGTCACGACTGATGCAATAGTCACTAACCGAAACAATAGTCACGACTGAAACAATAGTCACGACCGAAACAATAGTCACGACCGAAACAATAGTCACGCATGAAACAATAGTCACAACCGAAACAATAGTCACGACCGAAACAATAGTCACAACTGAAACAATAGTCACGACTGAAACAATAGTCACGCCTGAAACAATAGTCACGACCGAAAGAATAGTCACGACCGAAACAATAGTCACAACTGAAACAATAGTCACGACCGAAACAATAGTCACGACTGAAACAATAGTCACAACTGAAACAATAGTCACGACTGAAACAATAGTCACGACCGAAACAATAGTCACTAACCAAAACAATAGTCACAACCGAAACAATAGTCACGACCGAAACAATAGTCACAACTGAAACAATAGTCACTAACCGAAACAATAGTCACGACTGAAACAATAGTCACGACCGAAACAATAGTCACGACCAAAACAATAGTCACGACTGAAACAATAGTCACGACTGAAACAATAGTCACGACCGAAATAATAGTCACGACCAAAACAATAGTCACGACTGAAACAATAGTCACGACTGAAACAATAGTCACGACCAAACAATAGTCACTAACCGAAACAATAGTCACAACCGAAACAATAGTCACGACTGAAACAATAGTCACGACTGAAACAATAGTCACTAACCGAAACAATAGTCACGACTGAAACAATAGTCACGACCGAAACAATAGTCACGACCAAAATAATAGTCACGACCGAAACAATAGTCACGACATGAAACAATAGTCACGACCGAAAGAATAGTCACGACCCAAAACAATAGTCACAACTGAAACAATAGTCACGACTGAAACAATAGTCACGACCGAAACAATAGTCACGACTGAAACAATAGTCACGACCGAAAGAATAGTCACGACCCGAAACAATAGTCACAACTGAAACAATAGTCACGACCGAAACAATAGTCACGACCGAAACAATAGTCACAACTGAAACAATAGTCACGACTGAAACAATAGTCACGACCGGAAACAATATTCACGACTGAAACAATAGTCACGACCCTAAACAAAAGTCATGACTGAAACAATAGTCACGACGTAAACAATAGTCACGACTGAAATAATAGTCACGACAAAAAAAGTCACGACCGAAACAATAGTCACGCATGAAACAATAGTCACGACCGAAAGAATAGTCACGACCCGAAACAATAGTCACAACTGAAACAATAGTCACGACCGTAACAATAGTCACGACCCGAAACAATAGTCACAACTGAAACAATAGTCACGACTGAAACAATAGTCACGACCGAAACAATAGTCACGACTGAAACAATAGTCACGACCGAAAGAATAGTCACGACCCGAAACAATAGTCACAACTGAAACAATAGTCACGACCCGAAACAATAGTCACGACCCGAAACAATAGTCACGACTGAAACAATAGTCACGACGAAACAATAGTCACGACTGAAACAATAGTCCCGACTGAAACAATAGTCACGACCGAAACAATAGTCACGACCGAAACAATAGTCACGACTGAAACAATAGTCACGACTGAAACAATAGTCACGACTGAAACAATAGTCACAAACCGAAACAATAGTCACAACTGAAACAATAGTCACGACTGAAACAATAGTCACGACAGAAACAATAGTCACAACTGAAACAATAGTCACGACCGAAACAATAGTCACGAACCGAAACAATAGTCACGACTGAAACAATAGTCACGACTGAAACAATAGTCACGACTGAAACAATAGTCACGACCGAAACAATAGTCACGACTGAAACAATAGTCACAACTGAAACAATAGTCACAACCGAAACAATAGTCACGACTGAAACAATACTCACGACTGAAACAATAGTCACAACTGAAACAATAGTCACAACTGAAACAATAGTCACAAACCGAAACAATAGTCACAACTGAAACAATAGTCACGACTGAAACAATAGTCACGACAGAAACAATAGTCACAACTGAAACAATAGTAATGACCGAAGCAATAGTCACGAACCGAAACAATAGTCACGACTGAAACAATAGTCACGACTGAAACAATAGTCACGACCGAAACAATAGTCACGACCGAAACAATAGTCACGCATGTAACAATAGTCACAACTGAAACAATAGTCACGACTGAAACAATAGTCACGACTGAAACACGGGATATTTTGTTAAAAACAAAAAATCTTTTAATATCAACTCAGATTTCATGATGATTGTTAAGGCGTAGGCCTAATTTCATCTATAAAGAATTCTAAACACAATATTATCAAATTTCACAGTTTTACAAAGAAAGATGATGTGCAGATTCAATCAAACTCTAATAAATAAATAAATAAATAAATAAACAAACAAACAAATAAATAAATAAATAAAATTATTATCAAACCTGTTTTTCAGTAAAAACCTTCTAAATTAATTTTTTAAAAATATCTTTTAAAGTTGGAAATGAAAAAAAAAAAGAAAATCTACTACTAATTTTATTCTAAATCGAAGCCATTTTAGTGGTAGAAGGAAAATTTGGGCAAGTTCAGTAACTAAGCCATAGTCCGAAAAAACAATACAAGAACTGACCGTTATTTTACTAAATTTGTAAGATATACAGCATATGCTGGAAGTTTTCATGAAAAAAAATACAAATTTTGCTCAAATTCCAACTGTGAATTTGAACCAATTTGGTAGAATGGTCCATATATATATAAATATATATATATATTAGGGATGTAACGATATGAAAATTTCATATCATGATTATTGTGACCAAAATTATCACGGTTATCATTTTTATCGCGGTATTATAGAAATACCCCCCAGCATCTTTAAAAACATCCTAAATGGGTCCAAATGTCTACTTTGTGCTTTTAAAAAAGTGGGAAAATCTCAAGAGAACTGTCCATGTGGCGCCTTTGTTGCTTTCAGTCATGTTTTCATAAATTAAACAGTACAAACTGGGACTGCTGCTGCTTTTCCAGCCAATGAGCAGCATCACTGGGAGTTTTTCAAAGTGCAATTATCAGTCACGGTTTTAACGATAGTTAAAATTTGAAACGGTATTACTAATCGTTGGTAATTTTATCACGGTTTACCATTTTACCGGTTATCGTTACATCCCTAATATATATATATATATATTTATATATACATATATATATATATATATATATATATATATATATATATATATATATATATATATATATATGTCTGTATACTTTATTAATCCCAGTTAGGAAATTGGTTCTCTGCATTTTACCCCAGCAGCAACCTCCGGTGGCCAACTATGAGTCTACCTGGAAGAAATGAAGAAGTCATGTTTTGTAATTCTCTCTGCATCCACTAGGGGCTGCAAAACAGAGCAAATCCCCACAGACTCCCATGTTAGAGAGACCAACTTCACAGCACAAATAAACATGTTAACAGCAGAAATAAACACGTTTACAGCAGAAAAAACATGTTTACAGCAGAATAAACAAGTTTACAGCAGAATAAACATGTTAACAGCAGAAATACACACGTTTACAGCAGAAATAAACACGTTCACAGCAGAAATAAACATGTTCACAGCAGAAATAAACATGTTTACAGCAGAAATGCACACGTTTACAGCAGAAATAAACACGTTTACAGCAGAAAAAAACATGTTTACAGCAGAATAAACATGTTCACAGCAGAAATAAACATGTTTACAGCAGAAATACACACGTTTACAGCAGAAATAAACATGTTTACAGCAGAAAAAAACATGTTTACAGTCTGGTTCAAACATCATTTTAGGTTTAATAGGTAAAGTTTACCTTCATATAAACTGTGAGGGGGGTGAATTTTTCTTATAACTCATCCTTTTAGATGTAATTTAATCTTGAAATAACACATAATTAGGGGCGTGTCCTTTTGATTGACATGCGCCAGACCAGATGTCGGCCTGCTGTTGATAAATAAATTGTTGAATGAAATTTTGTGCTTTAATTTTCTGTCTAAACAAATAAAATCCAGGTTTTTACAGATTTAAACTGAGCCTTTTTATTTCCAATGTGATCTATTACTGCAGCATTTTATCTCTTTTTTAAATCAGTTTCCATCAGTTTTTTCTGTTTTTTTTGTAGTAAAATGTTGTAGATTTTGTGTTTATAGCCTAATTCTGATTTGTTCTTGTAGGAGTCTGATTTTATTCCATGAATCATACGTGTGATATAAATGTGTTTGTGACCATCTCAGAATATATTTTATATGATGTTATTCATGTTTATCAGCCACATTTTACAGGTTCAGTCTGTTAAAGCAGCTGGATTTGCTTTAGTTATTAAAGAAATAAACCAGAAATGATCATTACACTGATACAGAGTTAAATATGAACCTGGACCAGTTTGGACTGGAAACTGGATCCATCATGACCCATCATCATAACCCAGGAGAACTCCTGGGTTAAATGGAAGACCAACGCAGTCCACGCAGCTCATGCGTGTGCATGGCACTGGCGTCACTTCTACTTGTCGCCAGAGGGGGCGAACTTCTGGAAAAAAGCTGGAACTTTGGCTGTACTGCTTTAATTAAAAGAAAACACGCTCTTAGATTTACGGTCATGTAACGTCAACATGTCTACATCCACATTCTGCACCGTCCTCATCAGCAACACATTAAACTGATCTTGGGGTGTTTGCAGAGGGGTGGGGGTCCTGGTCTTCCCCTGACACCAAACAGTCTGGATCTGGTCCAGATGTCACGTCATGTCTCAGAACTGTTGTTTTTATCTGGAAGCTGAAGTCCAGCTGGAGTTTCCCAGAATCTGAGGCAGGAAATGAAGGCAGGCCAGACAGGATGTTGATTCACGACAGCAAAAACACACACACACACACACACACCCTCACACACACACCCACAAACACATGCACACAAATACACACACACACAAACACACACACACACAAACACACGCACACAAACACACACCCACACGCACAAAAAACACACACCCCCACACACTCACAAACACACACCCACACCCACAAACACACACCCACACGCACACAAACACACACTCACAAACACACCCCCACAAACACACACCCACACGCACACAAACACACACCCACACACTCACAAACACACACCCACAAACACACACCCACACGCACACAAACACACACACACACAGTTTCACTTTCTAAATCTGATCTACAGCTGGACTCTCAAACTGGACTTTCCCCTGGTGGTTCCCATGATGAACTCGGTCTTTCAGGCCACTGCAGGACCAGGACCAGGACCAGGACCAGGACCAGGACCAGGACTGGTCCTGTAGAACTACAGTTCTGGTGTCTGATCAGAACCAGAACCGGAAAAAAGAAGTGGGATCAGACCAGGAAGCATCAGCCTGATAAAAGCGCTGATGGAGGATTTCGATTTATTCACAGTTCTAAAAAACAGAATGACATCATCAAAGAAAGACGTTTAAAGGAATAGTACACCCACCTCCAACTAGCACCACTTGGTGAAAGTGAACTCATTAACTCAAGATTTTTTCCAGTTACGTTTGGTGACCCACACATTCTGATGGAGAACAAACGAGAAGCCAAATTCACATCAAAGGACTGACTAGGCGGCGTTCAGTGGGGAGCCGCAGTCCCCCCCCCCCCCTGTACTTCCGCACCGTGGGACCTAAGAGATGACAAAATCTGACTGGAAGTCTATGAGGAGAAAACAATGATCCTCTGGTTCCAGTCGTTCTCTGTCCTGATATGTTGGTTGTGGATTTAAATGAATTTTTTTGTGCAAAGAAAAAATAAAAGGCCGCAAAGATTTCAATAATTTCAGGATTTACTTGAAGCCGTTTTTTGGCGTCGCTCCCTGTGAAGGGCGTGAACGAGACCGGACATGGTTCCACCGGCGTGATGGAAGTACTCAACATTTCTGACTTACAGCGGTTTTCACCTCCGTTCATGCTCTTTGTCCTGTTCTTGAAAAAATGAAAGTAAAAAGCGGTGACGTGCCGGAGAAACATCCCTACGGCGGCGGACTCAGCAGCTGGTGACGCAGGTCGGTTATGACGAGAGCTGCAGTCCACACCGAGGCTTCAAGGAAACCCTGAAATTATCTAAAACCTTCGCGATATTTTATTTTTTCTTTGCACAAAAAATGTTAATTTAAATCCATAACCAACATCTCTGGAAACCAGGACGGAGAACGACTGGAACCAGAGGATCATTATTTTCTCCTCATAGACCTTTTTCACAGAAAGCGGAAGCACGTAACGGGTGGGAATCTGGTCTTCCTGTGAGGACCAGACTCCAGTCAGACGTCAGACATGGATCCTGTTTCCTCTCTGGATGTCACATTCCAGCCCGTTTACTCGACTCGGCCTCGATCTTCAGAACCAGAAGTTTGCCTGCACTGTTTCCATCATGTGACCAACGATGCATCGTTTTGTCGTCTGCACGTGTCGAGCTGCTCCCGGGATTTTAAAGAGAGGGAGTTTGTTCATATACCGAGCTTTAAATGTAATTCAATCATGTCCAAAACCGAATGTTTATGGAGGAGGTTAAGCTGCAATTATTGATCATTTCTGATATAAGAAAGCATCAGATTAGAATGAAACCTGCAGAGCTGCTCTGATGTCACTGACAGGAGATAAAACGTGAGCATGCAGGTGTTCTTAATGCATCCAGTTCGTGCATAATGTCCGCAAATTAACGTATTAATGTCCTAAATTACCGCCTCTGCTGAAATAATGCTGTTTTCTTTTTAATAATAACACATAAAGGTTTGGTCAAACTTCTCTGATCACTCTGATTTCAAAATTATTGCTTTTAAATGATCGTAAACAAAATAAAGATCACAGATGGTAGAAGATCGTTGTAACGTGTTTCACTGCAAGAGATGGTAGTTCATTCTGAGTTTGAAATAAAATTAAATTATATTCTGTATGTTTGGTAGCTTTTATTTAGTTGTGAGTACATACATGTATTATTCTAGTACAGCTGTGAGTACATACATGTATTATTCTAGTACAGCTGTGAATACATACATGTATTATTCTAGTACAGCTGTGAGTACATACATGTATTATTCTAGTACATCTGTGAGTACATACATGTATTATTCTAGTACAGCTGTGAGTACATACATGTATTATTCTAGTACAGCTGTGAGTACATACATGTATTCTGCCCTACAAAGCAAAAAGGCAGTAACTACACACAGTCCAAAACTGAGAAAAATGACTTCAAAGTTCTCCTGTTGTCCAGCCAAAGTCATTGTAGGTAGAATAATGGACATGTGGCAATTTTGTTACTTTATAGTGGCTTATTCTTTGTACATATTAATTTTCATATTTGATATGATGGTTTACCCTATTTTGCACTTACTGTATTCTTTCTTTGTAATACTTACCAAAAATGTGGGACCATACCAAGGAAAAAGGAGAACTCAGATTTTAAAACCGTTTTCTCACAACTTGGGCTCTGGGCGTGTTAGATGCACTGTATTTGGACTTATTGGAACCATTTGCTTTCCTGAACATGGATATACCAATCTCAAAGTAATTTGACCATTTAAGGAAATATTTCCCCCAGAAGTTGTTCTGTTGCTGAAGTTACTGCTTTAGATATCTCACATAAGCTGTTTAAAGGCCAAAATAGGGACCATTCATTTTTAATAAAACCACATTATTATGTGTGAGTATTAGATTGTGTATCTGGGTGTGTTTCTTTATCTGTAATGCAGAGATGGGCTTTATGCACAGCTTACAGTACTTCCTCAACTTAATACTGCACCTTTGTTTCCTGTCTTTCATGATTGGATGAACTGATGAATCCAGGTGTGTCTGACCATTTGCTGAGGTCAGACACACCTGGATTCATCAGTTCATCCAGTCATGTATGACATGAAACAAAGGTGCAGTACTAAGTTCAGAAGTACTGGAGCTGTGCATACAGTAAAGCCCATTGTCCACCTCTGCCATAACATATCTGCAATTACTGACAACAAATATTAACATTGAAGCGCTGCAAAACAACTTCACTTTGATGAAATATTTAGGCTACCTCCAATACAACAGAGCAAAACAAAATGCAAATAAATTCAATTAATTTAAATTCAAAATCATTTTGTCTTGTTTTTTCAAAGGCTTTTTAAGCAACAATGGGTGTTTTACGTGATATAATACCAAGCAAAAGTACAGTAACTGACATGGAAACAAAGCAAAAAATGGATGTTACTGTATTCTTGCTTTGTTTTACTCGGGCTATTTGCAGTTACTGCACAAACAGCTACCATTTTTCTCCAAAATGACACACATTTGAGATAAGATATGTTGTCACATAACAAAAGATACCTTGAATGTCATGAAAATGATAACTAATTTTTGACCAAAAATGCAGTTACTGTCTTTTTGCTTTGTAGGGCAGTATTATCCTAGTACAGCTGTGGGTACATACATGTATTATTCTAGTACAGCTGTGGGTACATACATGTATTATCCTAGTACAGCTGTGGGTACATACATGTATTATTCTAGTACAGCTGTGGGTACATACATGTATTATTCTAGTACAGCTGTGGGTACATACATGTATTATTCTAGTACAGCTGTGAGTACATACATGTATTATTCTAGTACAGCTGTGAGTACATACATGTATTATTCTAGTACAGCTGTAAGTACATACATGTATTATTCTAGTACAGCTGTGGGTACATACATGTATTATTCTAGTACAGCTGTGAGAACATACATGTATTATTCTAGTACAGCTGTGAGTACATACATGTATTATTCTAGTACAGCTGTGAGTACATACATGTATTATTCTAGTATAGCTGTGGGTACATACATGTATTATTCTAGTACAGCTGTGAGTACATACATGTATTATTCTAGTACAGCTGTGAGTACATACATGTATTATTCTAGTACAGCTGTGAGTACATACATGTATTATTCTAGTACAGCTGTGAGTACATACATGTATTATTCTAGTACAGCTGTGAGAACATACATGTATTATTCTAGTACAGCTGTGAGTACATACATGTATTATCCTAGTACAGCTGTGAGTACATACATGTATTATTCTAGTACAGCTGTGGGTACATACATGTATTATTCTAGTACAGCTGTGAGTACATACATGTATTATTCTAGTACAGCTGTGAGTACATACATGTATTATTCTAGTACAGCTGTAAGTACATACATGTATTATTCTAGTACAGCTGTGGGTACATACATGTATTATTCTAGTACAGCTGTGAGTACATACATGAATTATTCTAGTACAGCTGTGAGTACATACATGTATTATTCTAGTACAGCTGTGGAGTACATACATGTATTATTCTAGTACAGCTGTGAGTACATACATGTATTATTCTAGTACGGCTGTGGTAACATACATGTATTATTCTAGTACAGCTGTGAGTACATACATGTATTATTCTAGTACGGCTGTGGGTACATACATGTATTATTCTAGTACAGCTGTGAGTACATACATGTATTTTTCTAGTACAGCTGTGGGTACATACATGTATTATTCTAGTACAGCTGTGAGTACATACATGTATTATCCTAGTACAGCTGTGGGTACATACATGTATTATTCTAGTACAGCTGTGAGTACATACATGTATTATTCTAGTACAGCTGTGGGTACATACATGTGTTATTCTAGTACAGCTGTGAGTACATACATGTATTATTCTAGTACAGCTGTGGGTACATACATGTATTTTTCTAGTACAGCTGTGAGTACATACATGTATTATTCTAGTACAGCTGTGGGTACATACATGTACTATCCTAGTACAGCTGTGAGTACATACATGTATTATCCTAGTACAGCTGTGAGTACATACATGTATTATTCTAGTACAGCTGTGAGTACACACATGTATTATTCTAGTACAGCTGTGGGTACATACATGTATTATTCTAGTACAGCTGTGGGTAAATACATGTATTATTCTAGCACAGCTGTGAGTACATACATGTATTATTCTAGTACAGCTGTGGGTATATACATGTATTATTCTAGTACAGCTGTGAGTACATACATGTATTATTCTAGTACAGCTGTGGGTACATACATGTATTATTCTAGTACGGCTGTGAGTACATACATGTATTATTTTAGTACAGCTGTGGGTACATACATGTATTATTCTAGTACAGCTATGGGTACCACCATTGTCGCCCCCGTCGTTACCACCGTCGTCACCACCATCGTCACCGCCTTCACCGCCTTCACCGCCGTCACCGCCGTCACCGCCGTCACCGCCGTCACCGCCGTCACCGCCGTCACCGTCGTCACCGCCGTCACTGCCGTCACCGCCGTCACCGCCGTTACCGCCGTTACCGCCGTTACCGCTTTCACCGCCCTCACCGCCCTCACCGCCTTCACCGCCCTCACCGTCCTCACCGTACTCACCGTCGCCCCCGTCGTAACCACCGTCGTCGCCCCCGTCGTAACCACCTTCGTTGCCCCCATCGTCACCATCGTTGCCCCCGTCGTAACCACCATCGTTGCCCCCGTCGTAACCACCATCGTCGCCCCCGTCGTAACCACCATCGTCCCCCCCATCGTCATCATCGTCGCCCCCGTCGTAACCACCGTCGTCGCCAACATCGTCACCATTGTCGCCCCCGTCGTAACCACCGTCGTCGCCCCCTTCGTCACCATCGTCGCCCCTGTCGTAACCACCATCGTCACCGCCGTCATCACCATTGTCACCATCGTCGCCCCCGTCGTAACCACCATCGTCACCGCCGTCGTCACCATCGTCGCCCCCGTCGTAACCACCGTCATCGCCCCCATCTTCACCATCATCGCCCCCGTCGTAACCACCATCGTCGCCCCCGTCGTCGCCCCCATCGTCACCATCGTCGCCCCCGTCGTAACCACCGTCGTCGCCCCCATCGTCACCATCCTCGCCCCCGTCGTAACCACCGTTGTCGCCCCCATCGTCACCATCCTCGCCCCCGTCGTAACCACCGTCGTCGCCCCCATCGTCACCATCGTCGTCCCCGTCGTAACCACCATCGTCACCGCCGTCGTCACCATCGTCGCCCCTGTCGTATCCACCGTCGTCGCCCCCATCGTCACCATCGTCGCCATCATCGCCCCCGTCGTAACCACCGTCGTCGCCCCCATCGTCACCATCGTCGCCCCCCGTCGTAACCACCATCATCGCCCCCATCGTCATCATCGTCGCCCCCGTCGTAACCACCGTCGTCGCCCCAATTGTCACCATCCTCGCCCCCGTCGTAACCACCGTCATCGCCCCCGTCGTAACCACGTCGTCGCCCCCATCGTCATCATCGTCGCCCCCGTCGTAACCACCGCCGTCGCCCCCATCGTCACCATCCTCGCCCTCGTCGTAACCACCGTCATCGCCCCCATCGTCACCATCGTCGCCCCCCCGTCGTAACCACCGTCGTCGCCCCCATCGTCACCATCCTCGCCCTCGTCGTAACCACAGTCATCGCCCCCATCGTCACCATCGTCGCCCCCGTCGTAACCACCGTCGTCGCCCCCATTGTCACCATCCTCGCCCCCGTCGTCGCCCCCATTGTCACCATCGTCACCGCCGTCACCGCCGTCGTCACCGCCGTCGGCTCAACGTACGTCCTGAGTCGTGTCTGAAATGATGCAGAAGGAAGCGACCTCCTGATCTGTTCAGGTCAGCTGGACCTGCTGATCCATCCTCGGAGTGAAGACATGTTGGAAATGACTCATCATCATCATCATCATCGTGCTGGAACTTGATGGGATGAATCTCCTCTGGGGGAGTTCAGGAATTTCTTCATGGAAAACTTCCAGGGACCAGAGCCAGGATCAGGCTGGTGGAGGCAAGTTGCTGCAGGTCTGCCGATGAAACGTGATCTGTCTCACACCTTATTAGACCAGCCACGTTCAACCAGACCCAGGATCCAGTTTTGGGCCTCCAGGATCCAGTTCTGGGCCTCCAGGATCCAGTTCTGACCCACAGGATCCAGTTCTGGGCCTCCAGGATCCAGTTCTGACCCACAGGATCCAGTTCTGGGCCTCCAGGATCCAGTTCTGACCCACAGGATCCAGTTCTGGGCCTCCAGGATCCAGTTCTGACCCACATGATCCAGTTCTTGGCCTCCAGGATCCAGTTCTGACCCACAGGATCCAGTTCTGAGCCTCCAAGATCCAGTTCTGACCCACAGAATCCAGTTCTGGGCCCCCAGGATCTAGTTCTGAGCCTCCAAGATCCAGTTCTGACCCACAGGATCCAGTTCTGGGCCTCCAGAATCCAGTTCTGACCCACAGGATCCAGTTCTGGTCTCCCTGTTTAGGTGTATCTGACAGCGTCTGGTTGTTTTAGGTAGAACTGTATCAGACCGGGGTCCAGATGGGACCTGGGCCCAGGTAGGACCTGGTCCAGGTGGGATCTGGGTCCAGATGGGATCTGGGTCCAGGTAGGACCTGGTCCAGGTGGGATCTGGGTCCAGATGGGACCTGGGTCCAGGTAGGACCTGGTCCAGATGGGGGTGGGTCTCCATCACTTTCCCTCCCAGATTTTTTCCTCCTGGGAATTCCGTCTCCACGTCATCATTTCCTCCCTGGAAGTTCGTCTCCCCCTGACGCAGGTCCCGGATGAGTCCTGGAGGACCAGGAAAACCTCCAGGACCTAGTTTTCCTAGTCCTCCAGACCCCTTCCCTCCATGTGTCCAGAAGGAACGCTGGACACAGAGTCCTGCAGGATGATCCTCGGTCCTGGTCCAGAGAGCAAGGTCCTGGTCCAGGACAGGGATGAAACATGGACTCTGTAGACCTGCAGCTGGAGCTGCTGCAGTCTGGGGGGGGGGGGGGGGGGGGGGACAATCCAGTCCAGCCTGTCCTTCACAGAGGAAACGGAGATTAACAGACCCTGGACCTGACCAGAACCCTACCCAGACCCAACCAGAACCCGACCAGAAACTGACCAGAACCCGACCAGACCCAACCAGAACCTGACCAGAACCTGACCCGAATCCGACCAGAACCAGACCAAGACCTGACCAGAACCTGACCCGAATCCGACCAGAACCAGACCCAGACCCAACCAGAACCCGACCTAGATCCGACCAGAAACTGACCAGAACCCGACCCAGATCCAACCAGAACCCGACCCAGACCCGACCAGAAACTGACCAGAACCCGACCCAGACCCAACCAGAACCCGACCCAGACCCGACCAGAAACTGAACAGAACCCGACCCAGACCCAACCAGAATCTGACTCAGACCCAACCAGAACCTGACCAGAACCTGACCCGAATCCGACCAGAACCAGACCCAGACCTGACCAGAACCTGACCCGAATCCGACCAGAACTAGACCCAGACCTGACCAGAACCTGATCCAAACCTGACCCAAATCCGACCAGAACCAGACCCAGACCCAACCAGAACCTGACTCAGACCCAACCAGAAACTGACCAGAACCAGACCCAACCCAAACCCAACCAGAACCCGACCCAGACCCGACCAGAAACTGTCCAGAACCCGACCCAGACCCAACCAGAACCCGACCCAAACCCAACCAGAACCTGACCCAGACCCAACCAGTACCCTCCCCAGACCTGACCAGAACCTGACCCAAACCTGATTAGAACCTGACCCAGACCCGACCCGACCCCAAGCCCAACCACTTGAACCAGACCTGACCAGAAACTAAACAGAACTAAACCCAAACCCAACCAGTACCAAACCTGGACCTGAAGATCCAGAACCAGGTGAGCCAGCCAGGACGAAGCTGGCCAGCAGGATGTGATCTCATCAGTCAGTGTCATGGCAACAGCAGGAGCAACGTCCTCCTGCAGGAGACGGGGGTGGAGGAATTCCTGCAGATGAGCAGCACCTTGAACACACCGCTGCTCAGCTGGAGCTCATCTACGGCTGACCCGCCGCGGTGCGTTCAGGGACAATCATCTGGATCACCACATGTACAGAAGTGGCTGTGAAAAAGTTCCTCCTTTTTCTGCCAGAAGTGGTGCAGTAATAGTGCACCATTGCTGCACTATCACTGGCTGAACGATTTGTCCCGCAAATACATCATCACACACGGTGTCCAAACTTGGCGTGTGGAAACGTTCTTGTTCCGGGCGTTCATTTATGCTCTGAAATCGTTTCTCCTGGGCACACAGGTGTTTCTCTGTGTGATTGAATTAGCAGACAAGTGGCTGGTAAGTGGCTGGTTCCTGTTAGCATCATCCTGCTCTAAAATAAAAACTACAACAGCAAGAACGATCATTTTCTATCTGAAATCTAAGATTCCCCTTAAAAAGTGGCTGGTAAGTGGTTGGTTAGTGGCTGGAAAGTGGCTGGTTAGTGGCTGGTAAGTGGCTGGTTAGTGGCTGGAAAGTGGCTGGAAGTGGCTGGTTAGTGGGGAGTGGTGGGTAGTGGCTGGTTAGTGGCTGGTAAGTGGCTGGTTAGTGGCTGGAAAGTGGCTGGTAAGTGGCTGGTTAGTGGCTGGTAAGTGGCTGGTTAGTGGCTGGAAAGTGGCTGGAAAGTGGCTGGTAAGTGGCTGGTATGTGGCTGGAAAGTGGCTGGAAAGTGGCTGGTAAGTGGCTGGTAAGTGGCTGGTTAGTGGCTGGTAAGTGGCTGGTAAGTGGTTGGTTAGTGGCTGGAAAGTGGCTGGTAAGTGGTTGGTTAGTGGCTGGTTCGTGGCTGGTAAGTGGCTGGTTAGTGGCTGGTAAGTGGCTGGTAAGTGGTTGGTTAGTGGCTGGAAAGTGGCTGGTAAGTGGCTGGTTAGTGGCTTGTAAGTGGCTGGTTAGTGGCTTGTAAGTGGCTGGTTAGTGGCTGGTTAGTGGCTGGTTAGTGGCTGGGTAGTGGCTGGTTAGTGGCTGGTAAGTGGCTGGTTAGTGGCTGGTAAGTGGCTGGTTCGTGGCTGGGTAGTGGCTGGTAAGTGGCTGGTTAGTGGCTGGTAAGTGGCTTGTTAGTGGCTTGTAAGTGGCTGGTTAGTGGCTGGTAAGTGGCTGGTAAGTCGCTGGTTAGTGGCTGGTTAGTGGCTGGTTAGTGGCTGGTAAGTGGCTGGTTAGTGGCTGGTAAGTGGCTGGTTCGTGGCTGGTTAGTGGCTGGTAAGTGGCTGGTTAGTGGCTGGAAAGTGGCTGGAAAGTGGCTGGTAAGTGGCTGGTTAGTGGCTGGTAAGTGGCTGGTTAGTGGCTGGAAAGTGGCTGGAAAGTGGCTGGTAAGTGGTGGTATGTGGCTGGAAAGTGGCTGGAAAGTGGCTGGAAAGTGGCTGGTAAGTGGCTGGTAAGTGGCTGGTTAGTGGCTGGTAAGTGGCTGGTAAGTGGTTGGTTAGTGGCTGGAAAGTGGCTGGTAAGTGGCTGGTAAGTGGTTGGTTAGTGGCTGGAAAGTGGCTGGTTAGTGGCTGGTAAGTGGCTGGTAAGTGGTTGGTTAGTGGCTGGAAAGTGGCTGGTAAGTGGCTGGTTAGTGGCTTGTAAGTGGCTGGTTAGTGGCTTGTAAGTGGCTGGTTAGTGGCTGGTAAGTGGCTGGTAAGTGGCTGGTTAGTGGCTGGTAAGTGGCTGGTTAGTGGCTGGTAAGTGGCTGGTAAGTGGCTGGTTAGTGGCTGGTTAGAGCCTGGAAAGCAGCTGCTGATGTAGGAAGTTCCTGCGTGTCGCGCATTAATCTGTCAGAAGCCTGAAAAGCAGCTGCATCCTCTTCGTGTTTAGTCAGGTCGACCGGCACCTGCAGCCGGGTGCAGCAGAGTTCTGCAGGTTTCACCGACCAACATCCACCCAAACCCGAACCCAGACCCACTAACTACGGCCGTCCCTGTCAAACCCGCACGTCAACGCGTTAACGTGTAAGAAACGAAGTTCCCTGTTAGCATCATCCTGCCCAAAAATAAAAACTACAACAGCAAGAACGATCATTTTTCTATCTGAAATCTAAGACTCACTCCTTTCAAGCTGTGGCGAAACGAGCCGATGACGTCATCATCGTCGCTGTGTGCGGCGCAGTTTGGCAATATAAACACAAGGCGGCGCTAAATAGTCATGGTAGGGTGGAGTTCAGTGGTCGCTGCAGAGAGATTGACGATGGAGATAGAGAGAGAATAGTTCAATGTGACATTTATTCCGTGTTTTACATGGTTTTAGCTGCTTTTTGGGAGGTTTTTAAATCACAGTTACGAGTTTCAGCATATGAAGTTGCCTGTTTTTACCGCAGATCTGCAGCAAGATTAGAATCATTTCTTGTTCATTTTTATGACATTAGTAGTTTAGGGGTTTATTGTTTTTTATATTGTTTCTTTGCTTGTTTATTTATTTACACACAAGCAAATAACAACAGGCCTATTATAACAATAGTTTAAAATAACACGTTGTGAAGGAGAGTTAGAAGACCATCAGGTCTTATAAAACCACCTCCCCTAAATAATTTAAACATGACAGCCATTTAAAAAAACACTTGCTAAGTTTGCTAAGTTATCTAAATAATAACATTGACTTAGTTGTCTTTTAAAAGAGATAATTGTCGATGCAGTTCTTTCAGCAGGAGTTAAAGGTGTCACAAGCTGCTGTTTTACATCCACAATCCTTCTTAAATTATCTTCAAATGAATTTTTAATTCTAGTTGGGTGGGAGGAAAATGTAATGAGCTCATTTTAACTTCTTTTTATCTCCAACTTTTGTTTGTCGCGAGAACACGTACGAGAATCAGACCTGTCTGTAAGCGCGTTCACGAGGCAAACGTCAAAGCCAAAACAAAGTTTTATCAGGACAGAGCAGGTGAAGGAAATGATGTCCCAGCAGAGAAAAACGTGATAAAAACGTAACGGTGCGGTTGATGGAGAGGATCCGCGAAGTAAAACGGCTGGACTCTGATGGATATAAGGAGCGGACGTCTGACGTGAAGTTAACCAAACAGTGTTAGCTTCTGTAGCTACATTAGCAGCTTGTCCGCTCGTCTACCACCGTTTACTGGTCTCTGACACAAAAGATAATAAGTTACACAGCAGCAACACTTACCGACTGCACATCCTCACTGATAAATATAATCCACTGCTCCCTGGTAAAGCTGTCCCTCCTGTTACACTGAAAACTGATGAAGCAGCTCAGCACCGCAGATTTTTTTCCCTCATCGTCATCGTCATCTCTGACAAAGCTGGTCATTAAACGCTACTCAGCGGCAGGTAATCAGCTGCTTTCAGGTGGCGCTAAAGAGGCTAGCTTAGCAGCTAGCAGCCTCTGTAGATCACGTCACAACAGCTGATCATAACGACTCCATGGCAGGTAATCAGCTGCGAGAGAGAGCGCCCGCACTCAAAGATGAAGTTACTTTCACTGTCCGGAGTTTCTGGCACGTCATAACTGAGGTCCTGTTCCAGTTCACATGTTTTAACGTGAGAAAGTGGCATTTCCGGGTGATGACTCCTTTAAATGGTTCCAGAGGGAAGCCCTCTGCATCTGGATGTTTTTGATAGCAGAAGTTCTACAAAAAGCCAGGTGCAGGTCTCTGCTGTGTCTGATGAAGTAGGTGTGAACATCGGAAGAAAACATTTAAAAAATGGTCATAAACTCTACTATAACATTTGACAAATGCACATATTTATACATGAAAAGACAAATACAGAAATATTTACATTAAATGATCAAAATATTGTATTTTCTGAGAAGAGGAGCAGGAGGAGGAAAAAATTGGGAAAAAGGAAAAATCCTGGAATTCTTTTGTAACGATAAAATCTTATTTAGATATGTTTGACATGTAGCGCCCCAAACGTTATTACAGTACCGTAAATGTGGATAAATTAGACTCTGATACAGTGTCATCTTACACATCGTTCTTACTGAGGAGTAAATTCTACTCAAGATACCTACTGATTTCAGCATTTTTCTGCACACATATTGAGTATGATATTTCCAATTTAATTTTTGGTCAACAATGACACCTAAAAATTTAGTTTGAATCTCTTGACTAATTTTAATTCCATTTAATGATAATATCATCCTCTGGATTGCATCTTTGATTTTTTTGTGCTGAAAATCATAAAGTTTGTTTTGTGTATGTTAAAGGTTTTTTAAATTGAGCATTTAGGCAGGCCTCAGCATAGTTTCTGTTTCCACATGTGGAGTCTGGAGGAAATACTCGGTGGAGCGGGTAAGAGGACTGTGAACCAGCTCTGATGACACCACAAGTTACAGCACATGAAACAACCCGATTCAAAAACAAAGAATTTAAAACATATTTCCAAAATATATAGATACTTGATAATTATTCAATAATTTTCTGCATTTATATAGTTTATGCATGTTCATTTAGTAGTTTTAAGAAAAAATGCCTGAAATTTGCATATTTTTTCAGCCTCTCAGGTAAAGAACCTCTTTTGTTTATATTAGCTGTAGATGGGAAAGCATGAGATGACACCACAGCAGAAACACGCCTTTATCAGCTGCTTTATCTTCAAGCTGAAATCCATCAACCAAAACGCCTTCAAACTTGCACCTGCTGCAGAGCTGTTTCCTCTCACAGCATCATCATCACTGTTGTGTAAGTAATCATTACTGTAGTTACAGTGGGCTACTTGTTCATTTTCATATTTAATTATTTCTGAATGTTACAGTTATTATTAGATACAAATAACAGTAAATATAGGTCATACATGAAAAAAGTTTATCAAAACAATGTACACGAGGGAGAAAGACACTTCAGACTGAATGCAGTGATGTAAACGTGGATGTTGTCTGAATCCGGCTACCAGCCAGTAGCAGTCACGTTCGTAATCTCAGTATGACCAAATCCAGACACATTTATGAAATATGATTCTATGATCGTCACAACTCAGTGTTAATTTTCACATCGGACACATGCATCACATCCAGTTCCTCAAGAGCAAATCCTGCAGCTTTTAGAGCATACTGTGCCTTCTCCAACACACCTGAATGAAATTGCTGAATTCCTTCATGAGCATCATTTAGCTCTGCAGAGACCTGCTAACGAGCTATTCATCTGATTCGTGTGTCATTGTTTTTTCTATGTGGTTCGTCTGTGATGTAACTTAAATCACACAGGCCTAGAAATGTGAATGAAATGGAAAGGGGGGAGGGGGGGGGCGCTGTGTGATGCTTCTGCATACCCCTTAGAAAGTAGGTAGTTGCACCCCTGGCCGTGAGTGTGTGTATATTTATTGCACTTCGTCTGCTTATAATGATATTAAAGTCCATGGTTCTAACTCGCGCCGCTCTGAAATCGTTCGTTATAATATAGTATGTAGTTTCATACCTACATCTCTGCCGTTTATAACAAACCAGACGATTGAAAATCGGTAGAAAACTGAGTAAGTTATGGTTATTTAAAAAGTCCATCACCATTAAAACACAATCCTGTGAGTGAGCGAGCTGCCTGTGGTAAGATAGCCGCCGTGTGCAGACGTTCCACTCCATTGGCCAACAGGGCAGATGAGGTATCTGGCCATTATGTAGATATTAATTCAGGTCTGAGTTTTTAAACAAATGGATTTAAATGAACTTCTGCGGCAAGGCAAGTTTATTTGTACAGCACATTTCATGTCCAGGACAATTCAGAGTGCTTTACATAAAACGTTATAAGCATCACAGCGGCGTGCAAAAGGGGCAAAAAAATAAGAACAACAAAGTAGAAGAATGATCTAACATTAAAAACATTAAAAACATTTAAGATTGAAAAGAACAAATACAGAGACGTGCAGATTTTAACTTTTGAATAAAATCTACGTAAATGCAGCTGAGAACAGGTGGGTCTTCAGCCTGCCAACTTGCCTAAACTGGTTCAGCTGACTCTGAGACTTTATGGGAGACCGGATCCAGGTCTGGTTCTGACTCTGGAACTGATAAGAGACCGGATCCAGGTCTGGTTCTGACTCTGGAACTGATAAAAGACCGGATCCAGGTCTGGTTCTGACTCTGGAACTGATAAGAGACCGGATCCAGGTCTGGTTCTGACTCTGGAACTGATAAAAGACCGGATCCAGGTCTGGTTCTGACTCTGGAACTGATAAAAGACCAGATCCAGGTCTGGTTCTGACTCTGGAACTGATAAGAGACCGGATCCAGGTCTGGTTCTGACTCTGGAACTGATAAGAGACCGGATCCAGGTCTGGCTCTGACTCTGGAACTGATAAGAGACCGGATCCAGGTCTGGTTCTGACTCTGGAACTGATAAGAGACCGGATCCAGGTCTGGTTCTGACTCTGGAACTGATAAAAGACCGGATCCAGGTCTGGTTCTGACTCTGGAACTGATAAGAGACCGGATCCAGGTCTGGTTCTGACTCTGGAACTGATAAAAGACCGGATCCAGGTCTGGTTCTGACTCTGGGAACTGATAAAAGACCGGATCCAGGTCTGGTTCTGACTCTGGAACTGATACAAGACCGGATCCAGGTCTGGTTCTGACTCTGGAACTCATGAAAGACCGGATCCAGGTCTGGTTCTGACTCTGGAACTCATGAAAGACCGGATCCAGGTCTGGTTCTGACTCTGGGAACTGATAAAAGACCGGATCCAGGTCTGGTTCTGACTCTGGAACTGATAAAATACCGGATCCAGATGACCTGGAGGTCTAGTAGGTTCATACTGGGTCAGAGGTCACTGATGTATTTTGGGCCTAAAGTGTGAAAGCCCAGCACATACAGTATCCACAACACACCTGCGGTCAGACATGCAGGTGAGGCAGCATCAACGTAGGGCTGGACGATAATTCAATATCAATATATATCGATCGATAGAGGTTTTTTCAATATAAAAAAAGAGGGTCAATAAAAGTTCAATATAGATGCACAGTTTTCTGCTGTAGCCTATCAGGTATCAGGATACTACAGTCACTCCTTCATCCAAACCAATCACAAACACAGACCAGGTAAAGGCTGAACTGGAATTCAGTGTTATGCTCCTTTCAGACTTCCACTGGAAAGCGGGAATATTGTGAACTCTGTCCTTCATAACGCTGCATTCAGTCATGCGTACCGCTCTTTTACCTCAGAGATGTAGCAGACATGTACCGGCTGGACCCCAGGTCATCAGAGCGGACATGTACCGGCTGGACCCCAGGTCAGCGGACATGTACCGGCTGGACCCCAGGTCATCAGAGCGGACATGTACCGGCTGGTCTACATGTCACAAGAGTGGAAATGCTGTGGCACGTCGTTTTGGCTGAAAGAGCGGGGGGGGGGCTGTGCTGACTTTTCCACAACATTTCCTGATGTATGAAAGGGCCGGGACACGATAAGACTGCAAGGAAACGACATGTTTGAAAAGACGAGTCTGTTTAAAGAGCGGATGGACTTTAATGCTCATGTTCCGCAATGCAAGTCTGAAAACGGCTTTAGTTTAAACTTTATTATGAGTAGGTCATTCAGATAAAGATTAAATGGCCACGATGGACCTAACATAACTTTGATAATGGCTTTTTTAAAAAATAAATATCGATCGATACAGATTTCTTTTTATTGATAATCTTTTATCAACCAGTAATGGATTGATTGCAGACACATTCAACAGCCTGTAATCCATCAGAATGCATTGTAGGCTATATGAATATAAAAAATAATAAGGTTCATTGTTTTATGAATGACAGTTGATAGAACCTCAATATAGAATGATATATCGATTGTAAATCGATCCAACAACAATATCCAACCCACTTTTATTATGAAAATGTCTTTATTTTGAAAGTCCTCTGACACATTTTCACAACAGAATTCATGTTTGTAGTTGTGCAATGCACACTCAGAAACAGAGACAGGATCATTTCTGTACCTGTATGTACATGTTTTACAAATGTTCTCTCAAAAGTACAATATTGGTCTTTATGAGGCCAGAAGTACCTATATACTATGAAAAAAGGGTCCAAAGTAATATAAAGTACACATTTGTACCATTCCAACCCTAAGGGTACCTGCAGCATTGAAAAATGTGTGTAGCTTGTACAATAACTATAAATAGCAGTACTTCTAAACAGTAGTATAATTATAGTTATTATATTCTGATTTTCATAATAATCATAGTAGTCTGGGTTTCTGTTTATGGGGAGGTTCCACAACCACCAAAAAAGGTAATAATCATAGTAATCATAGTAATAATTATATGTACAATTTTATGTGTGTTTGGCCTAATATTTCTATAATAATTATTCATTTATTATTAGCATCTTTGATTGTTGTCATAATCTCTATTTTACCGTACCGTCTTCTTCCGCTTATCTGGGATCGGGTTGGGGGGGGGCAGCTGCCTAAGCAGGGAAGCCCAGACTTCCCTCACCCCGGCCACAGCCGCCAGCTCATCCGGGGGATCCCGAGGCGTTCCCAGGCCAGCCTGGAGACGTAGTCCCTCCAGCGTGTCCTGGGTCTCCCCCGGGGTCTGGTCCCGGTGGGACGTGCCTGGATCACCAGGGAGGCGTCCAGCAGGCATCCTGACCAGATGCCCGAGCCTCCTCATCTGGCTCCTCTCTATATGGAGGAGCAGCGGCTCTACTTTGAGTCCCTCCCGGATGACCGAGCTCCTCCCCCATCTCTAAGGGAGAGCCCGGCCCCCCTGCAGAGGAAACTCATTTCGGCCGCTTGTACCCGCGATCTGGTTCTCTGGGTCATGACCCACAGCTCATGGCCATAGGTGAGGGGGGGGGCCGTAGATGGATCTTCAGCTTCTTCTTCACCACGACGGACCGATGCAGAGTCTTCATCACTGCAGACGCTGCACCGATCCGTCTGTCCATCTCCTGTTCCATCCTTCCCTCACTCATGAACAAGACCAGAGATACTTAAACTCCTCCACCTGGGGCAGGACCTCCCCCCAACCCGGAGAGGACACTCCCCCCTTTTCCGGGTGAGGACCATGGTCTCAGATTTGGAGGTGCTGATTCTCATCCCGGCTGCTTCACACTCGGCTGCAAATCGCCCCAGCGAGAGCTGGAGATCACGGCCCGATGACGCCAACAGAACCACATCATCTGCAAACAGCAGAGACCTGATCCTGAGGCCACCAAACCGGATCCCCTCAACACCTCGGCTGCACCTAGAAATCCTGTCCATAAAGGTTCTGAACAGGATCGGTGACGAAGGGCAGCCTTGGTGGAGTCCAACTCTCACCGGGAATGGATCCGACCTACAGCCGGAAATGCGGACTACAGCCGGAAATGCGGACCAAGCTCTGGCACCGGTCTTACAGGGACCGGACAGCTCCAACAAGGGGGTCCGGCACCCCGTACTCCCGGAGCACCCCCCACAGGAATCCCCGGGGGACACGATCGAACACCTTCTCCAAGTCCACAAAGCACATGTAGACTGGTTGGGCGAACTCCGGTGCCCCCTCTAGGATCCTGAAGAGGGTGTAGAGCTGGTCCACTGTTCCACGACCAGGACAAGAACCACACTGCTCCTCCTCAATCCGAGGTTCCACTATCCGACGGACCCTCCTCTCCAGAACCCCTGAATAGACTTTACCAGGGAGGCTGAGAAGTGTGACCCCCCTGAAATTGGAACAAACCTTCCGATCCCCTTTTTTAAAAAGGGGGACCACCACCCTAGTCTGCCAGTCCAGAGGTACTGCCCCCGATGTCCACGCGATGCTGCAGAGGCACGTCAGCCAAGACAGCCCCCCAGCATCCAGAGCCTTAAGAAACTCCAGGCGGATCCCATCCAACCCCGGGGCCACCGAGGAGCTTTTTGACTACCTCAGCAACCTCAGCCCCGGTGACAGGAGAGTCCACCCATGAGTCCCCAAACTCTGCTTCCTCCTCGGAAGACGTGTTGGTGGGATTGAGGAGGTCTTCGAAGTATTCCCTCCACCAGCCCACGACGTCCCGAGTCGAGGTCAACAGCCCCCCATCCCCACTGTACACAGTGTTGATGGTGCACTGCTTCCCTCTCCTGAGCCGCCGGATGGTGGACCAGAAACGCCTCGAAGCCGTCCGGAAGTCGTTCTCCATAATCTCCATTTTATTGACTTTTATTCATCATCTTTAATTGGTTTAATTGTACTTTATTAACTCATACAGCTTGATAAGGTACAAAAATGGACCATGAAGGTACAGAAATGTCTTTCAGAAAGGAACCCCCCCAGCAACAAGCTTTGGACCCTTTTAAGTACAAACTGGTACCTCTGTTTTTAAGTGTGTAGATCAGGTTTCCCACCCTGGCCTAGGGACCCCACCCTGCTGGTTTTCAGATATTCCTACTTCAACACACTGCTAGATGAAAGGCTGTAGAGCTTGAAAGAAGTTGATGAGAGTTGAGGTGATCTGAATAGGGTGGTGGAGTTGGAAACGGAATACACGCAGGGCGGGGGTCCTGAGGACCAGGGTTGGGAAACTCTGGTGTAGATACATGTGATACAGGGAGATTGTACTGCAAAGTTTAGTTATGTCAAGAAACAATAACCTTGTTTATTACTTGTAAAATGTTTTATATCGATCCGTGGATCTTAAATCAAATCAAACAGAAATCATATCGTGACTAAAATTGCGATATCGGCAGACATCAAATCACCTTTGTTGATATATCGTATCCTGATCAAACCAGTGGTTTACACCCCTAATAGAACCTGTAACACTTCATTTCCAACACTTACTGACCTAAATTCAAACTTCTTCTTTTTCTTTTTAAATATAACGGACTAAAACTATCAGATACAGAAATGACTAAAATGTGACCAAAACTCAGATAGCTGCCTAAAACAACACTGGTGATGCAACAAAATCAGATTTCCTCTGATCTGCAGACAAAACATCTGCTGGTGATGTTCACTCCAGGTGTCAGAGGGAAGACGTGGCCCTGAGCATTTACTGCACCACCATAACACAGGAAAACCCCTGATCCGGAGCTCGTGTGTGGGTCTGTTCAGTGATGGGGGGTCATCTTCCTGATGAGGACTGACGAGGACCAGGAGGAGGTCTGAGTTACCGCAGCTGCTGATCGTATCTGCAGATGCAGGGAAATCAACTTTCCAGCATTTATCTGATCTTATCGCAACAACAACAAACGTCAGCTGATGACATCATTAACCCTTCAGACGCCGGCTGCCGGCAAGTCAGGACAGAATATCTCAACATCAGCTTCAGACTCTGTTAATATAAACATCCAGCTAGCCAATCACACGGCAGCATCTCCTGCTGGAAAAACATTTTTTTCTATTTCTGAAATCATCCGTAAATATGCCGTCCACAAGATGACACGCGTCTGCATCTACTAGAGAAATCAAAGTGAAACCATGAAAACAATCTCCTCCATCGGCTGGTGGACACCGTGCAGCCATCACTGAAAGACGAAGTCATGCTCTTCAAATTTCACTTACGATAAAGGCTGAATGACAAACAGACATTTACTTTTCTCAGATATGACGTGGTTTTTATTCATATAATTATTACTGTAAGAGGACATGCTGCAGATATCTGGACAGATACTAGAACCTGGCGGGAAATGGAATATAGTGAGTTCCAGCTGGAGGATAAAGTCATCTGTGACCCACAGAGCAGAGAAACACCTGAACGATTTCTCTGCAGACTCAGTAACAGACCTGGAAGCAACTGACCCAGAGAGAATACCCCCCACCAACACCTGCCCCAGAGGGAATACCCCCCACAGCACCTGCCCCAGAGAGAATACCCCCCCACCAGCACCTGCCCCCAGAGAATACCCCCCACCAACACCTGCCCCCAGAGAATACCCCCCACCAGCACCTGCCCCAGAGAGAATACCCCCCACAGCACCTGCCCCCAGAGAGAATACCCCCCACCAACACCTGCCCCAGATGGAATACCCCCCACAGCACCTGCCCCCAGAGAGAATACCCCCCACCAGCACCTGCCCCCAGAGAATACCCCCCACCAACACCTGCCCCAGGGAGAATACCCCCCACCAGCACCTGCCCCCAGAGAGAATACCCCCCACAGCACCTGCCCCCGAGAGAACACCCCCCACCAGCACCTGCCCCCAGAGAATACCCCCCACCAACACCTGCCCCAGGGAGAATACCCCCCACCAGCACCTGCCCCCGAGAGAATACCCCCCACCAGCACCTGCCCCAGACGGAATACCCCCCCCCCCCCCCACCAGCACCTGCCCCCAGAGAATACCCCCCACCAGCACCTGCCCCAGACGAGAATACCCCCCACCAGCACCTGGCCCAGAGGGAATACCCCCCACCAACACCTGCCCCCAGAGAGAATACCCCCCACCAGCACCTGCCCCAGAGAGAATACCCCCCACAGCACCTGCCCCCAGTGGAGAATACCCCCCACCAACACCTGCCCCAGAGAGAATACCCCCCACCAGCACCTGCCCCAGATGGAATACCCCCACCAACACCTGCCCCAGAGGGAATACCCCCCACCAACACCTGCCCCAGAGAGAATACCCCCCACCAGCACCTGCCCCAGATAGAATACCCCCACCAACACCTGCCCCAGAGAGAATACCCCCCACCAGCACCTGCCCCCAGAGAATACCCCCACCAGCACCTGCCCCAGAGAGAATACCCCCCACCAACACCTGCCCCAGATGGAATACCCCCACCAACACCTGCCCCAGAGAGAATACCCCCACCAACACCTGCCCCAGAGGGAATACCCCCACCAGCACCTGCCCCCAGAGAGAATACCCCCACCAACACCTGCCCCCAGAGAGAATACCCCCCACCAACACCTGCCCTAGAGGGGATACCCACAAACCCCCCCCCCCAAAGGGAAAACACACCACCAACACACACAAAAAAGATAACCCCCACGCCCTGCCCCAGAGAGATACCCCCCAAAGCACCTGCCCCCAGAGAGAATACCCCCCACCAACACCTGCCACAGAGAGAATACCCCCCACAGCACCTGCCCCCAGAGAGAATACCCCCCACCAACACCTGCCCTAGAGAGGATACCCCCCACCAACACCTGCCACAGAGAGAATACCCCCCACCAACACCTGCCCTAGAGAGAATAGCCCCCACCAGCACATGAACTGGATTCAGTCATACATATCTGAAAGATCCTGGTCCAACTTCAGGTTCATTAGAAACAACTGAACTCTCAAATCAGCAAAACTATGTTTTGATACTATGATCATGTCACTCATCCTACTGCGTAACATGTTGGGCATCAGCCTGTAAGACGGCACTAAAGCCGATTGGAGCAGTTTATAAGCAAAAGCACTGGAAAGTACTGGATAAAAACAAGAACGTACCATCATGTCAGATATTAAACATGAGCTCTTAAAGGCAGAGTAATGATGTTTTCCAGGAGTATTTTTTACTATATTGCTTAAAGTCTTCGTCACACCCCGATTGCTGCCGATTAAATAAATGTTCTGACACAAAAATTGCAAAAAATGAATCACCTGTGGAACGTACAGGACTGGAAAACCCCCCTCCAACAAAGTCAGTTTAATTGGATGGGGTTTTGAACGGCTCGTGCTGATTGAATGGTTTTTATGTCCATCAAACTGGACTGCTGTTTGTCGCGCACCCTCTGTCCTTGCACGCACGTACGCACGCTCATGCGCGCGCGACTCGCCGAGAGCGTCTCACAGTGCAGACGAACCGAGACGAACCGAGAGAACATGGCTGCTCTCATCTATGCTGCTGTTTGCTCTCACAAAGAAAAACCGGATGTGGATGAAGTCATGGAGGTGCTGGTGTTTGCAGTGAGGATGTTTTACACCACAGAAGAAGATGGAGGTGAGATAATTCACTTTTAGGAAACGTGGTTCCTCTGCTGTTTACTGGGAAGCTAACAAGCTAGCCACTCTGCTGTTCTCGGTTATGTTTGCAGACAACTATCACGCACACGTTCCTGTGTTCTGGAGGCGTGGTTTCAGGGGGGTGTATATTTTTTCAAATGTAGCCTGCTGGAACCGTTTTTCCAGGATCCCCTACCCTGCCGTTAAACTGGGACCATCTCAAACACACTGATGATGTCTGGATTGTAAAACCTTGTTTTCTGTTCGTGCTTCTCACACCTGCAGCTCAACAAGTAAACTCCTGACTCTGACCTATTCTACCAAACATCTGAAAGCCTGGCTGCTGGAGGAACAGCGCTGTTGCCATACTCACACTTAAACTCGTATATTTGACTAATATTAGCAAACTGGTACCATCCACAACTTCTACTGAATACATGTATGCACATCATTACTACGATTCCTGTTCCCCCATTCACATTTTTATGTTTTTCTTTACTTTTTAGGTGTTAGAGCTATGTGCAAGGCTAGACGCACTTTATATTCTTAGAAAGATAATGAGTACATGTCCCATGTAGTACATGATTGCCATTGATGGTATTTAACTTGTGTAATATGAGTATTGTGCACTGAAAACAGGACTGTGAAATTGTGCAACCTGCGATGTAATGATGCATCTACACTTCAGCATTTCAGCACTCTGCACCTTTATCAGCCCTCTGATATCTAAATCCAGCCTTTTCTCTCCGGATGCCCTCTGATCCACTTTCATTTTCATTATTGTTGCTTTTCTTTGTAATTTCTGTCCTATTGTGTCTTCAAGGAAATGTTTTCTCTCTATATTTACAACTCCTGCTTCTCCTGCTCACAGCCAAGACGGCCGTTTTACTGCTGTTACTGTTGTTTATCTATCTATCTATCTATCTATCTATCTATCTATCTATCTATCTATCTATCTATCTATCTATATGCACGCACACACACACGTTTGTTTTTCTATCCTCGTGGGGTACATCCATTGACATAATGCATTCCCTAGCCCCTTACCCTAAACCTAACGCCCATAACTGATTACCTAAACCTAACCCTCGTCCTAATCCTAACCAAAACCTAATTGTAAGTTAATCTCTAAAACTTATCTTGACCATCAAAACGGGTTTTTTCCCCACGAGGGTAAGACGTCCCCATGATGCTGGTAAAAATCTGGAACATGGTCCCCACAATATTGCAAACACACACACACACACACACACACACACACACACACACATATATATATATATATATATATATATATACATATACATATATATATATATGTCCCCTCAATCCACTCAGTCTGGGACTTGGTCTGGACCAGGAACCAGAGACCACAAACGGGTCCTTCAGATCCTGGAAACTTTGGACGTTGGACGAATCACAGAAAAACATTTTTTTTCCTCTGAAATTTTTTTATTCAGTCTGTTTACAGGTAACAAAACATTTCAGTCACTTTTCCTTCCAGAACGCCTTCATAATGTCTCCTCCTCTTCATCATCATCATCATCATCATCAACAACATCATCATCATCACTTTTACTTCCTCTCTGTTCACTTCCCCATCCCTCCATCATCCCCCCCCCCCCCCCACATCCAACATGTATAACATATAACGTTGCATCTGTTGGTGGATCCAGACCTCGCTGGTCCTCCTTCAGGTCCGATCAGTTCAGTATGAACCAGGTTCTGATTCTTTCGACTCGGAACAGCCGGACACGGCTGCTCCGAGTCGGCCTCTCCTTCACGCGGATCCAGTTCTCTGGATGTCGTTTCAGTGCAGTGACTCCATTCAAAGGATGCAAGATCCAATTTTCACAGAAAATTCATAAATACAGAATAAATACTCAGATTAGATATGATAGTAGTCCATCATCGTCATCATCATCATCATCATCATCATCATCATCATCATCATCATCATCATCATCAGGCTCCCACAGTCAAACACCTCTACAGCTCAGCGTCCTGCACTGAGGGGCGTTCAGGCACTGTAGGACATCTCAGTCTGGTGCATTCAGGCGCTGTGGGACGTCTCAGTGTGGTGTGTTCGGGCGCTGTGGGACATCTCAGTGTGGTGCGTTCAGGCGCTGTGGGACATCTCAGTGTGGTGCGTTCAGGCGCTGCGGGACGTCTCCAGCGTCCCGGCCAGCCAGTCCCAGTGGGTGAAGTAGGGGGCGAAGTTGCAGCGGGACTCGCGGTGGTGCAGGTCGTGGTGGGGGGCGCCCCCGTACAGGCCCAGGGGCACCAGGCGGTGGGGGGCCCAGGGCAGGTCGTAGCCGCAGTGGTCCTCCACAGACAGCCAGATGTTGACCAGGAAGAAGACCAGCTCGCTGAGCGGGTGCACGCCCAGCAGGGCGGGGGTGGCGGCGGCGAACAGCCCCAGGCTCAGCGTCTCCCAGGCCCCCGAGTACTCGGCCGTCAGGGCGGAGGTGGAGATGTAGGTGTGATGGACCTGGGGGGAGACAGAGGTCAGAGGTCAGGTCTCAGTTGGTTCGGCTGGACAAAGACCAGAAAGCTGGTCTGGCTCGGTCTCTGGGACCAGAGACTGAGCTGGACTCAGGCGGGTCCAGGCCTCGGGGACCCCTCTGGGTCCAGGTCTCGGTGACCCACCTTGTGGAAGTTGCGGTACAGCCAGGGGACCTTGTGGTGCGCCAGGTGCCAGACGAAGCTCTGGAAGTCGAAGAGCAGCAGGCAGACCAGGACCTGGAGCAGCAGGTGGACCAGGGCCGGGGCCCGGTCCGGCAGCTGGACTGGTCTCAGGTACCCATGCAGGACGGTGGGGGGCAGGATGAAGACCAGGTGGTTGTAGAGCGTCAGGCCCAGGCAGCGCCGTGCCGCGGCCCAGCTGGGCGAGCTGTGGGGCTGCAGCTTGTAGCGGCGCACCAGGGCGCACCTGGAGGACAGGGCGTCCAGCAGCAGGTAGGGCAGGCAGAAGGACAGGTAGGAGGACAGCGAGAAGAGGACGGGGAAGACGGGCGAGCCCAGCAGGGGGGCCTGGCCCCGCACGGCGTCCCAGACGGGCTGCAGCAGCATCATCCAGGGATTCTCATTCAGCTCTGAGTCGAGTCTGCTACAGTTTCACCATCGCAGCTGCTTTTATAGCCCCCACTGTGACATCATCACATTCCTCTGACATCACACGCCCCCACGCCTTTATATGGTCGCGTCCTGCCAGTGAACGGGAAAGTTTCTGCAGGTTGAGACAGATTTCCTCCCCGGAGACATGGAAACACTTCAGTTTCACTTCAGGACCAGAAACAGGACCAGAACCAGAATCAGAAACAGGAACAGAACCAGAACCAGAAACAGAACCAGAAACAGAACCAGGACCAGGATCAGAAACAGAAACAGGACCAGAAACAGAACCAGAACCAGGACCAGGACCAGAACCTGAAGTTTAATCAGGACCTGGACCAGGATCAGAACCAGAACCAGAACCAGGACCAGGACCAGAACCTGAAGTTTAATCAGGACCTGGACCAGGACCAGAACCAGAACCAGAACCAGAAACAGGAGCAGAACCAGAAACAGGACCAGAAACAGGACCAGAAAAACAGAACCAGGACCAGAAACAGGACCAGAACCAGGACCAGGACCAGAACCAGGAAACAGAAACAGAACCAGGACCAGAACCTGAAAGTTTAATCAGGACCAGGACCAGGACCAGAACCAGAACCAGAACCAGGACCAGAACCAGGACCAGAAACAGAACCAGGACCAGAAACAGGACAGGAAAAAAACAGAAACAGGACCCAGAAACAGAACCAGGACCAGAACCTGAAGTTTAATCAGGACCTGGACCAGGACCAGAAACAACACAACAGAAACAGGACCAGAACCAGAAACAGAACCAGAACCAGAACCTGAAGTTTAATCAGGACCAGGACCAGGACCAGAAACAGAAACAGGACCAGAAACAGGACCAGAACCAGGACCAGAAACAGAAACAGGACCAGAAACAGAACCAGGACCAGAACCTGAAGTTTAATCAGGACCTGGACCTGGACCAGGACCAGAAACTGAAACAGAAACAGAAACAGGACCAGAAACAGAAACAGAACCAGAAACAGAACCAGGACCAGAAACAGAAACAGAAACAGGACCAGAACCAGGACCAGAAACAGAAACAGGACCAGAAACAGAACCAGGACCAGAACCTGAAGTTTAATCAGGACCTGGACCTGGACCAGGACCAGAAACTGAAACAGAAACAGAAACAGGACCAGAAACAGAACCAGGACCAGAACCTGAAGTTTAATCAGGACCTGGACCAGGACCAGAAACAGAAACAGAAACAGGACCAGAACCAGAACCAGAACCAGAACCAAAACCTGAAGTTTAATCAGGACCAAGACCAGAACCAGAACCAGACACAGAAACAGAAACAGGACCAGAACCAGAACCTGAAGTATAATCAGGACCCGGGCCAAAACCAGAACCAGGACCAGAAACAGGACCAGAACCAGAACCTGAAGTTTAATCAGGACCAGAACCAGAACTTGAAGTTTAATCGGGACTTGGACCAGGACCAGAACCAGAACCTGAAGTTTAATCAGAACCAGATCCAGAACTTGAAGTTGAGCCAGAACCAGGACCAGAACCTGAACCAGGGCCAAGATCAGAACCAGGACCAGAAACAGGACCAGAATCAGAACCAGGACCAGGACCAAAACCAGAACCAAGGCCAGAACCAGGACCAGACCAAGACCAGGACCAGGACAAGAACCAAAACCCGAAGTTGAACCAGAAACAGAAACAAAAACAGGACCAGAACCTGAAGTTTAATCAGGACCTGGACCAGGACCAGAAACAGGAACAGAACCTGAAGTTTAATCAGGATCAGGACCAGAAACAGGACTAGGACCGGGACCAGAACCAGAACCAGAAACAGGACCAGAACCAGAACCAGAACCTGAAGTTTAATCAGGACCAGGACCAGAATCAGAACTTTAAGTTTAATCAGGACCTGGACTAGGACCAGAACCAGAACCTGAAATTTAATCAGATCCAGAACTTGAAGTTGAGCCAGAACCAGGACCAGAACCTGAACCAGGGCCAAGATCAGAACGAGGACCAGAAACAGAACCAGGACCAGGACCAAAACCAGAAACAAGACCAGAACCAGGACCAGACCAGGACAAGAACCAGAACCCGAAGTTGAACCAGAACCTGAACCTGAACCAGAACTTGAAGTTGCACAAGAATCTGGACCAGAACCAGAGTCATAACAAAAACCAGAACCTGAACTTGAACCAGAACCTGAAGTTAAACCAGGACTAGACCAGGACCACAACCACCAACCATGGTTCAAGTCCGGACCAGGATCAAGACGAGCTGGTCTGTGGGTCCATCTGCTGGTTCCTCAGGGTTCTGCAGGGATTTTCTGCGGCACTGTCCTTCATCCTCCATCTGACCTCAGAACAGTTCCCACGTTGCCTCAGAGCATTTGAATGAGCTCTGGTCCAGAGTAGACAGATGGTGATGGTTCTGGATTCTGTATGTGGTCCAGAGTAGAGGGATGGTGATGGTTCTGGATCCTGTATGTGGTCCAGACTAGATGGATGGTGGTGGTTCTGGATCCTGTATGTGGTCCAGAGTAGACAGATGGTGATGGTTCTGGATCCTGTATGTGGTCCAGAGTAGAGGGATGGTGATGGTTCTGGATCCTGTATGTGGTCCAGAGTAGATGGATGGTGGTGGTTCTGGATCCTGTATGTGGTCCAGAGTAGACAGATGGTGATGGTTCTGGATCCTGTATGTGGTCCAGAGTAGATGGATGGTGGTGGTTCTGGATCCTGTATGTGGTCCAGAGTAGATGGATGGTGGTGGTTCTGGATCCTGTATGTGGTCCAGAGTAGACGGATGGTGGTGGTTCTGGATCCTGTATGTGGTCCAGAGTAGATGGATGGTGATGGTTCTGGATCCTGTATGTGGTCCAGGGTAGAAGGATGGTGGTGGTTCTGGATCCTGTATGTGGTCTAGGGTAGAAGGATGGTGGTGGTTCTGGATCCTGTATGTGGCCCAGAGTAGACAGATGGTGATGGTTCTGGATCCTGTATGTGGTCCAGAGTAGAGGGATGGTGGTGGTTCTGGATCCTGTATGTGGTCCAGAGTAGATGGATGGTGGTGGTTCTGGATCCTGTATGTGGTCCAGAGTAGAGGGATGGTGGTGGTTCTGGATCCTGTATGTGGTCCAGAGTAGATGGATGGTGGTGGTTCTGGATCCTGTATGTGGTCCAGAGTAGACGGATGGTGGTGCTTCTGGATCCTGTATGTGGTCCAGAGTAGATGGATGGTGGTGGTTCTGGATCCTGTATGTGCTCCAGAGTAGATGGATGGTGGTGGTTCTGGATCCTGTATGTGGTCAAGACTAGATGGATGGTGGTGGTTCTGGATCCTGTATGTGGTCCAGAGTAGATGGATGGTGGTGGTTCTGGATCCTGTATGTGGTCCAGAGTAGACGGATGGTGGTGGTTCTGGATCCTGTATGTGGTCCAGAGTAGATGGATGGTGGTGGTTCTGGATCCTGTATGTGGTCCAGAGTAGACAGATGGTGATGGTTCTGGATCCTGTATGTGGTCCAGGGTAGAAGGATGGTGGTGGTTCTGGATCCTGTATGTGGCCCAGAGTAGATAGATGGTGATGGTTCTGGATCCTGTATGTGGTCCAGAGTAGAGGGATGGTGGTGGTTCTGGATCCTGTATGTGGTCCAGAGTAGATGGATGGTGATGGTTCTGGATCCTGTATGTGGTCCAGAGTAGACGGATGGTGATGGTTCTGGATCCTGTATGTGGTCCAGAGTAGATGGATGGTGGTGGTTCTGGATCCTGTATGTGGTCCAGAGTAGACGGATGGTGGTGGTTCTGGATCCTGTATGTGGTCCAGAGTAGATGGATGGTGGTGGTTCTGGATCCTGTATGTGGTCCAGGGTAGAAGGATGGTGGTGGTTCTGGATCCTGTATGTGGTCTAGAGTAGAGGGATGGTGGTGGTTCTGGATCCTGTATGTGGTCCAGAGTAGACGGATGGTGGTGGTTCTGGATCCTGTATGTGGTCCAGAGTAGATGGATGGTGGTGGTTCTGGATCCTGTATGTGGTCCAGAGTAGATGGATGGTGGTGGTTCTGGATCCTGTATGTGGTCCAGAGTAGATGGATGGTGGTGGTTCTGGATCCTGTATGTGGTCCAGAGTAGATGGATGGTGGTGGTTCTGGATCCTGTATGTGGTCCAGAGTAGATGGATGGTGGTGGTTCTGGATCCTGTATGTGGTCCAGAGTAGATGGATGGTGGTGGTTCTGGATCCTGTATGTGGTCCAGAGTAGAGGGATGGTGGTGGTTCTGGATCCTGTATGTGGTCCAGAGTAGATGGATGGTGGTGGTTCTGGATCCTGTATGTGGTCCAGAGTAGACGGATGGTGGTGGTTCTGGATCCTGTATGTGGTCAAGAGTAGAGGGATGGTGGTGGTTCTGGATCCTGTCTGTGGTCCAGACTAGATGGATGGTGGTGGTTCTGGATCTTGTATGTGGTCCAGAGTAGATGGATGGTGGTGGTTCTGGATCCTGTATGTGGTCCAGAGTAGAGGGATGGTGGTGGTTCTGGATCCTGTATGTGGTCACGAGTAGATGGATGGTGGTGGTTCTGGATCCTGTATGTGGTGCAGACTAGATGGATGGTGGTGGTTCTGGATCTTGTATGTGGTCCAGAGTAGATGGATGGTGGTGGTTCTGGATCCTGTATGTGGTCCAGATTAGATGGATGGTGGTGGTTCTGGATCCTGTATGTGGTCCAGAGTAGATGGATGGTGGTGGTTCTGGATCCTGAATGTGGTCCAGGGTAGAAGGATGGTGATGGTTCTGGATCCTGTATGTGGTCCAGAGTAGAAGGATGGTGGTGGTTCTGGATCCTGTATGTGGTCCAGAGTAGATGGATGGTGGTGGTTCTGGATCCTAAATGTGGTCCAGAGTAGATGGATGGTGGTGGTTCTGGATCCTGTATGTGGTCCAGAGTAGATGGATGGTGGTGGTTCTGGATCCTGTATGTGGTCCAGAGTAGATGGATGGTGGTGGTTCTGGATCCTGTATGTGGTCCAGAGTAGATGGATGGTGGTGGTTCTGGATCCTGTATGTGGTCCAGGGGAGAGGGATGGTGGTGGTTCTGGATCCTGTATGTGGTCCAGAGTAGATGGATGGTGGTGGTTCTGGATCCTGTATGTGGTCCAGAGTAGATGGATGTTGTGGTTCCATTATCATTCTCAGCAGTGTTCCACATCATTCTCAGCAGTGTTCCATTATTCTCAGCAGTGTTCCATCATTCTCAGCAGTGTTCCATCATTCTCAGCAGTGTTCCATTATTCTCAGCAGTGTTCCATCATTCTCAGCAGTGTTCCATCATTCTCAGCAGTGTTCCATCTTTCTCAGCAGTGTTCCATTATTCTCAGCAGTGTTCCATCATTCTCAGCAGTGTTCCACATCATTCTCAGCAGTGTTCCATCATTCTCAGCAGTGTTCCGCATCATTCTCAGCAGTGTTCCATTATTCTCAGCAGTGTTCCATCATTCTCAGCAGTGTTCCATCATTCTCAGCAGTGTTCCATTATCATTCTCAGCAGTGTTCCAGCATCATTCTCAGCAGTGTTCCAGCATCATTCTCAGCATTGTTCCATCATTCTCAGCAGTGTTCCATCATTCTCAGCAGTGTTCCATCATTCTCAGCAGTGTTCCATCATTCTCAGCAGTGTTCCATTATTCTCAGCAGTGTTCCATCATTCTCAGCAGTGTTCCAGCATTCTCAGCAGTGTTCCATTATTCTCAGCAGTGTTCCATCATTCTCAGCAGTGTTCCAGCATTCTCAGCAGTGTTCCATCATTCTCAGCAGTGTTCTATTATTCTCAGCAGTGTTCCATCATTCTCAGCAGTGTTCCATTATTCTCAGCAGTGTTCCATTATTCTCAGCAGTGTTCCATCATTCTCAGCAGTGTTCCAGCATCATTCTCAGCAGTGTTCCATCATTCTCAGCATTGTTCCAGCATCATTCTCAGCAGTGTTCCATTATTCTCAGCAGTGTTCCAGCATCATTCTCAGCAGTGTTCCATCATTCTCAGCAGTGTTCCAGCATCATTCTCAGCAGTGTTCCATCATTCTCAGCATTGTTCCAGCATCATTCTCAGCAGTGTTCCATTATTCTCAGCAGTGTTCCATCATTCTCAGCATTGTTCCAGCATCATTCTCAGCAGTGTTCCAGCATCATTCTCAGCAGTGTTCCATTATTGTCAGCAGTGTTCCATCATTCTCAGCAGTGTTCCATTATTGTCAGCAGTGTTCTTGTTCCATCATCATTCTCAGCAGTGTTCCATTATTGTCAGCAGTGTTCTTGTTCCATCATCATTCTCAGCAGTGTTCCAGCATCATTCTCAGCAGTGTTCCATTATTGTCAGCAGTGTTCCATCATTCTCAGCAGTGTTCCATTATTGTCAGCAGTGTTCTTGTTCCATCATCATTCTCAGCAGTGTTCCAGCATCATTCTCAGCAGTGTTCCACATATTGTCAGCAGTGTTCCATCATTCTCAGCAGTGTTCCATTATTCTCAGCAGTGTTCCATCATTCTCAGCATTGTTCCAGCATCATTCTCAGCAGTGTTCCAGCATCATTCTCAGCAGTGTTCCAGCATCATTCTCAGCAGTGTTCCATTATTGTCAGCAGTGTTCCATCATTCTCAGCAGTGTTCCATTATTGTCAGCAGTGTTCTTGTTCCATCATCATTCTCAGCAGTGTTCCATTATTGCTCAGCATGTTCTGTTCCAGCATCATTCTCAGCAGTGTTCCATCATTCTCAGCAGTGTTCCAGCATTCTCAGCAGTGTTCCAGTATCATTTAAGCGTTGTGTTCGCATCATTCTCAGCAGTGTTCCATTATTGTCAGCAGTGTTCTTGTTCCAGCATCATTCTCAGCAGTGTTCCAGCATCATTCTCAGCAGTGTTCCAGCATATTGTCAGCATTGTTCCATCATTCTCAGCAGTGTTCCATTATTGTCAGCAGTGTTCCATCATTCTCAGCAGTGTTCCATCATTCTCAGCAGTGTTCATTATTTCCAGCAGTGTTCTGAGTGTTCCAGCATCATTCTCAGCAGTGTTCCAGCATCATTCTCAGCAGTGTTCCAATATTGTCAGCAGTGTTCCATCATTTTCATTGTTGTGTTCCATTATCTTTCTCTGTTGTGTTCAGTGTGTTTAGTTGTGTTCATCATTATTGTGTTGTGTTTGGTTATTGTGTTTGTTCGGTTATTTGTTGTGTTTCCATAATTGTGTTGTGTTGTGGTATTTGTGTTGTGTTGTGGTGAATTGTGTTGTGTGTTAATTTGGTTGTGTTGCGGTTAATTGTGTTGTGTTGCAGTTAATTGTGTTGTGGTGCGGTTAATTGTGTTGTGTTGCGGTTAATTTTGTTGTGTTGCGGTTTATTGTGTTGTGTTGCAGTTTATTGTGTTGTGTTGTGGTTAATTGTGTTGTGTTGCGGTTAATTGTGTTGTGTTGCGGTTAATTGTGTTGTGTTGCGGCTAATTGTGTTGTGTTGTGGTTAATTGTGTTGTGTTGTGGTTAATTGTGTTGTGTTGGGGTTAATTGTGTTGTGTTGCGGTTAATTGTGTTGTGTTGTGGTTAATTGTGTTGTGTTGTGTTATTTGTTGTGTTGCGGTTAATTGTGTTGTGTTGTGGTTAATTGTGTTGTGTTGTGGTTAATTGTGTTGTGTTGCGGTTAATTGTGTTGTGGTTAATTGTGTGTGGTTAATTGTGTTGTGTTGCGGTTAATTGTGTTGTGTTGCGGTTAATTGTGTTGTGTTGTGGTTAATTGTGTTGTGTTGTGGTTAATTGTGTTGTGTTGCGGTTAATTGTGTTGTGTTGTGGTTAATTGTGTTGTGTTGTGGTTAATTGTGTTGTGTTGCGGTTAATTGTGTTGTGTTGTGGTTATTTTTGTTGTGTTGTGGTTAATTGTGTTGTGTTGTGGTTAATTGTGTTGTGTTGGGTTAATTGTGTTGTGTTGTGGTTAATTGTGTTGTGTTGCGGTTAATTGTGTTGTGGTTAATTGTGTTGTGTTGTGGTTAATTGTGTTGTGTTGCGGTTATTTGTGTTGTGTTGCGGTTAATTGTGTTGTTGGTGTGGTTAATTGTGTTGTGTTGTGGTTAATTGTGTTGTGTTGTGGTTAATTGTGTTGTGTTGTGGTTAATTGTGTTGTGTTGCGGTTAATTGTGTTTATTGTGTTGTGTTGTGGTTAATTGTGTTGTGTTGCGGTTATTTGTTGTGGTTACTTGTGTTGTGTTGTGGTTAATTGTGTTGTGTTGTGGTTAATTGTGTTGTGTTGCGGTTAATTGTGTTGTGTTGCGGTTAATTGTGTTGTGTTGCGGTTAATTGTGTTGTGTTGCGGTTAATTGTGTTGTGTTGCGGTTAATTGTGTTGTGTTGTGGTTAATTGTGTTGTGTTGCGGTTAATTGTGTTGTGTTGCGGTTAATTGTGTTGTGTTGTGGTTAATTGTGTTGTGTTGTGGTTAATTGTGTTGTGTTGCGGTTAATTGTGTTGTGTTGCGGTTAATTGTGTTGTGTTGCGGTTATTTGTGTTGTGTTGCGGTTAATTGTGTTGTGTTATTGCTGTTAATTGTGTTAATTGTGTTGTGTTGTGGTTAATTGTGTTGTGTTGCGGTTAATTGTGTTGTGGTTAATTGTGTTGTGTTGTGGTTAATTTTGTTGTGTTGCGGTTAATTGTGTTGTGTTGCGGTTAATTGTGTTGTGTTGTGGTTAATTGTGTTGTGTTGTGGTTAATTGTGTTGTGTTGCGGTTAATTGTGTTGTGTTGCGGTTAATTGTGTTGTGTTGCGGTTAATTGTGTTGTGTTGCGGTTATTTGTGTTGTGTTGCGGTTAATTGTGTTGTGGTGTGGTTAATTGTGTTGTGTTGTGGTTAATTGTGTTGTGTTGCGGTTAATTGTGTTGTGTTGCGGTTAATTGTGTTGTGGTTAATTGTGTTGTGTTGCGGTTAATTGTGTTGTGTTGCGGTTATCTTTGTTGTGTTGTGGTTAATTGTGTTGTGTTGTGGTTAATTGTGTTGTGTTGCGGTTAATTGTGTTGTGGTTAATTGTGTTGTGTTGTGGTTAATTTTGTTGTGTTGCGGTTAATTTTGTTGTGTTGCGGTTAATTTTGTTGTGTTGCGGTGATTTGTGTTGTGTTGTGGTTAATTGTGTTGTGTTGTGGTTAATTGTGTTGTGTTGTGGTTAATTGTGTTGTGTTGCGGTTAATTGTGTTGTGTTGCGGTTAATTGTGTTGTGTTGCGGTTATTTGTGTTGTGTTGCGGTTAATTGTGTTGTGTTGCGGTTAATTGTGTTGTGTTGCGGTTAATTGTGTTGTGTTGCGGTTAATTGTGTTGTGTTGCGGTTATTTGTGTTGTGTTGCGGTTAATTGTGTTGTGTTGCGGTTAATTGTGTTGTGTTGCGGTTAATTGTGTTGTGTTGCGGTTAATTGTGTTGTGTTGCGGTTAATTGTGTTGTGTTGCGGTTAATTGTGTTGTGTTGTGGTTAATTGTGTTGTGTTGCGGTTAATTGTGTTGTGTTGCGGTTAATTGTGTTGTGTTGCGGTCAATTGTGTTGTGTTGTGGTTAATTGTGTTGTGTTGCGGTTAATTGTGTTGCGGTCAATTGTGTTGTGTTGCGGTTAATTGTGTTGTGTTGCGGTTAATTGTGTTGTGTTGCGGTCAATTGTGTTGTGTTGCGGTTAATTGTGTTGTGTTGCGGTTAATTGTGTTGTGTTGCGGTTAATTGTGTTGTGTTGCGGTTAATTGTGTTGTGTTGCGGTTAATTGTGTTGTGTTGTGGTTAATTGTGTTGTGTTGCGGTTAATTGTGTTGTGTTTTGGCTTTTTTTCGTTGAGACCCTTCTGGGCCACCGTAGGAAACAGTTATGTAACAAGTCTGTTTGTGAAGTAACATTTTCTTTCCATGTATTTAAATCAAACTTTGTGAGAAATTGAATACACTGTTAACACATCTTGAGAACACTGACGTTTTATACTCTGTGACTCACTCCAATAATGGCAACCGGACCTTGCCATTTAGTTTTTCCCCTCTGTTTGACAAGCAGCCAGAGTTTGTTCCTGCACTCTCGTTTGAGATGGGTGAGATCTTCAGCCATTCCAAGATTTCTTTTCTTCGTGACTTCAGCATGGAGGGAGGCTCTCCATACCTTGAACCTGAAGGTGCGCATGGTAAACTGCACGATGACAGGACGAGTGCGACCATCGTGAACTTGACGTCCGATCCTGTGAACGGTGTCCACCATGAGTTCCAGCTTGTTCTTTTCCTCTGGGATGATTTCGGCGACGAGATCCGGAACTTTCTTTCTCACATCCTCGCTGTCGCTCTCTGGGAGATTTAGGAGGCGCAGATTCCATCTCCTGCTGAATCTTTCCACATCATCCATCTTCTCTCTCTGCACTGTCAGTTGGTCGTTATCTACGTCTGTCTCTTTACATACTAATTCCAGGCCTTTCATGTTTTCTTGGACTTTGGCGATTTCGGCTGAATTTTAATCGAACTTTGAGAAGCGCTGGTTCAGTCCGTTGATGGCTCTGAGGATGTCGGCATTGGAAACACTTTCACCGTCATCGGTGCACATTTTCGTGGGGTTTGGACTTTTCGTAGGAGTTTCTGGTGTACGCCCACATGGTCCGGTATATGCGTTGTCTGAGTCTTTATCTGAAATCAGACCCTTTCTTATAGTTTTTGGGTCTCTTTTGGACATTATGTGCACGTGTTCCGGTGGCTAGCTAAGTTAGCTGCAGTTACTAGCAGTTCATATATTCTTTTTCTCACCTTAACAGTCTTCAAGATTGCTTTAATGACAAGAGCAATGTTTCCCTTCCGTTTCTTTTATTAAGTTAGTCTTCTGATCATTTCTGCGACGGGAATTTTGCCAGAGCTTCGGAGCTTGAAGGGGGGCGTCTTCCTGGGTGGCCATCTTGGCTCCTTCTCCCTCTTGGCGGATTGTTTATTCAAACATCCAGCGCGAGCTGACGTCTGCATCACCCAGCAGCCAGTTCAGTGCTGCTGACGGTCCGTCGCAGCGCGACGCGCACGCCCGTCCAGCCGGTGATGCATCACAAACAGCTGGAAACTTGAACCCGAACTCTCACAACTTCCTTATTTGGAATAAATCATAGCGGTTTCATTCAGGTTAAATTCTGCACTTAGGGCACTTTTTTTAAACACTAGTGAGGCCCGAGCACCGAAGGCGGTGCGAAGGCCTATTGTTTTGCAAATGTTTCTTCTTCTTCTTCTTCTTCTTCTTTTTCCTCTGCCAAATAAATCCCAGTTTTGGGGGCCTGAACATGCTCGAAAACTCACCAAATTTGGCCCATTTAAAATAGAAAAATTTCCTAATTTGGCGTTTTCGTGACCGCTCGGGCGAAACTGCGCTCTAGCGCCACCTTTTCCAAGAGCCCCAGAACTGCATATCGCAGATCTTTACCAAATTCGGTACACTTATTCTTCGGGTCAGGGCGGACGAAAAAGCCTCTTAACGTCGTGGTGAAAAGTGTACAGGAAGTCGGCCATTTTGGGTCAAAGTTGACATTTTGGCGTTTTTTCCTGTCACATTTGCGTTAACTCGTAAGAAACGGCAAATGGTACGGTCACCCGATGGTCTCTTTGTGTTCACAAGGCCTGTGACATTTCTAGTTGTGCTCTGCATTCAGAAATCTGTAAGCGTGTGGAGGGGGCGGAGCCTCAAAGTTGACCTTCTCGCCATGAAACACGAAACTGATATAACTCTGGCATAAAAGCAGATATCTGCACCACACTTGGTACGTATGATGCTGGACAGATGCTGAACACACCTATATGACCATTTCCGGTTATCACATTAGCCCCGCCCCTTTGGGACAGGAAGTGCCTGTAAATGACACACACATAGGCAGATCTCTACCAAACTTGGCACAGATGATGACAAGCGTACCTTCAACTGTTTCAAATGATGTGATGACGTCATGGCCACGCTCCCTTAAAACAGGAAGTGACTTCTTTGGCCTACATTAGCACTTACATTCCTATTAAAACCCTAAGTAGGCACAAATTCCTTCGAGGGAGGGTAAAGGAGGCGGTGCATAGGCCGGAGCGGCGCCTGAGGAGCGAGGGCCTTCATCGCCGCTTGCGGCTTTAAAGCAGAACTCAGTAACTTCAGCTCGGGGCTCCCCCTGGGGTCTTTTTTTTTCGTGGTCGTCCACCCCCCCTACACCCCCCAAAGACACAGAAGGCTTTTCTTTCCTTCTTTTTATTTTTTTTGATGGATATAATTTTTTGCGGTTATTAACTAGTTGATGGTACTTTGTTGGTTGGTGGAAGAAGCCCTCTTCTCCCATGCAAAAAGCAAAATCCTGTAATTTGGAAATGGGACGGTTTACCGGGAAAAGAGGAAAGAATGAATATTTTATTTTTTGGGGGGGGGGAGAAGGGGAGAAAAAAAAAATTTTTTTTATATTTTTTTGGGGAGAGAAAGTGAATATGAGAGGGAGGAGTGGAGGCTCAGCCGGGCGAGGGGGGAGGGAACGGGAATAGCTCAGGGAGGAAAGGGGAGGTAGAGAGGGAGGAGGGGGGGGGGGGGGGGGAAAAAAAAAAATTATTTTCCAGAAGGGGGGGAAAGTTGGTCAGAGGGGGAAGGGAGGGGGGGGAGGGGGGAGAGAGAGGGGGTGGTTGTGGAGTTCTGGTTGGGGGGGGGAGGAAAGAAGTAGTTGTGCAGTGGGGGAGGGGGGGGGGGGGGGGGGGGAGACGAAAACCTCTAAAAACTTTAGTGGAACCGGACGGGGAATCAAGAATTAGTGGAGAAAAAAAGTCTGCCCCTTTAATTCAAATGATTTTCTTCAATCCGTTTTTTCCCGTGAGGGCCAATTTTAGCCAGGGAGGGCAAACGGGCAGTTGCCCGGGCAACCTGAGCCCTGCCCTGTGCACGTGCCTGACTAACAGAGACTACCTGAACATATCCGGTCATTCTTCACACTGCCACGTTTCCTCTCTTGCGGATCTTCGTGTCATTCCGATCTCTGAGCCTCATTTAAACTGTTGTTGTCTTCTGGTGTCTGTCTTCTCCCAGGTATGTCCAGCTGTTACAAACATTCCAGAGTGGAATGGTCATGCATGACATCATGTCATAACGCCGCCTCTGACCTTTCTTCTGGTTCTGAACTTCCTCAGCGTTTCCCACCCACGAACTCCACATGAGGGGAAAACGACTTTCACAGGGAAAGTAAAGGGAACTGAAGTGTTCGAGTCTGTCTCACCTGTCAAGGTCCTGAAATCTGGAATGAGACTGATGACATCATCAGAGTCTGAATCTCCTCCAGCTTTTAGAGGTTTAACAGAAACTGCTCCTCAATCATGACTGGTGTCACTGATCATTTCACGCGACACAAACGCAGATCAGATCTGAGGGTGGAAGTGATGAAGAGTGTTTTCACAAACCAGACTTTCACCGCATGATTGAAACTCACTGTCAGGACTAAACCCAGTTTCTTCCCTGAAGCCAAACCTGCATGCAGGTCTGTTCATGTCTCCCCCCGTCAGAGAAACGAAACTTACCCACACAGCCAAGGTGCATTCAGGTGCTGCAGGCACGACGATGCTGCGTTCAGGTGCTGCAGGCACGACGATGCTGCATTCAGGTGCCGCAGGCACGATGATGGTGCATTCAGGTGCTGCAGGCACGCCAATGGTGCCTTTAGGTGCTGCAGGCACGACGATGCTGCATTCAAGTGCTGTCAGCACGATGATGCTGCGTTCAGGTGCCGCAGGCACGACGATGTTGCATTCAGGTGCTGTTAGCACGACGATGCTGCGTTCAGGTGCTGCAGGCACGACGATGCTGCGTTCAGGAGCTGCAGGCACGAAGATGCTGCATTCAGGAGCCGCAGGCACGAAGATGCTGCATTCAGGTGCCGCAGGCACGACGATGCTGCATTCAGGTGCCGCAGGCACGACGATGGTGCATTCAGGTGCCGCAGCCACGACAATGGTGCATTCAGGTGCTGCAGGCACGACGATGGTGCATTCAGGTGCCGCAGGCATGACGATGCTGCATTCAGGTGCCGCAGGCACGACGATGCTGCGTTCAGGTGCTGTCAGCACGACGATGCTACGTTCAGGTGCCGCAGGCACGACTATGCTGCGTTCAGGTGCCGCAGGCACGAAGATGCTGCGTTCAGGAGCTGCAGGCACGGAGATGCTGCATTCAGGTGCCGCAGGCACGACGATGCTGCATTCAGGTGCTGTTAGCACGACGATGCTGCGTTCAGGTGCCGCAGGCACGACGATGCTGCGTTCAGGTGCCGCAGGCACGACAATGCTGCGTCGTGGCACGACGATGCTGCGTTCAGGTGCCGCAGGCACGAGGATGCTGCGTTCAGGTGCCGCAGGCACGACGATGCTGCGCTCAAGTGCTGTCAGCACGACGATGCTGCGTTCAGGTGCTGCAGGCATGACGATGCTGCGTTCAGGTGCTGCAGGCACGACGATGCTGCGTTCAGGTGCTGTCAGCCGGAAGGTGCATCCTAATAAACCCCATTCTGGACTGAATCTGAGTGCTGAGCTGTTCCACTGTCAGAGGTGTCAGTGAAGGCACCACTCCCGTTTCCTACCGTCAGAGGTGTCAGCGAAGGCACCAGCCCCGTTTCCTACCGTCAGAGGTGTCAGTGAAGGCACCAGCCCCGTTTCCTACCGTCAGAGGTGTCAGTGAAGGCACCAGCCCCGTTTCCTACCATCAGAGATGTCAGTGAAGGCACCAGCCCACCCTGATGCTGTGCAGACGTTCCAGACTTCGTACTTCGTGTCCCTGCCTGAACTGTGATGAGGTGAGTCTGTTTCTGATTTATCACCGTTTTCATGACTGGAGGAAACAAACTGAAACAATCCGGCACAAATGTTGAGTGGAACTGAGAGACTACGACCACTACTACAGTAAATAAGTACTAGGTAGTATTGTGACCACTTCCTACCCTGCAGGAAACGTGAGGGAGCGTCTTTGTGTCTGCGTTTGTTTGTGTGTTAAAACATTTTTAAAGAATAAGAGCTGCAGGAACCAGATGAATCTCAGATTAACAATTTTTCTTCTCTTTTCTTTTCAATTTATTAACCAGTCGTTTAATGAACAGAGACAAACTGGAGCAGACTGAGCCGAACTCGTGTCCTCCCACTTAGACGTAAGCGCTGGTTCTTTGTGTTGGGCTGCAGATGTGAGCTCTGATTCGTGTATTTGTGGTCAGATTGGGGCAGGAGTTGATACGAATCTGCTCTTCTTCCTGCTTCTCTTCTTTGCATGAATGTGTTTTTGTGTTGGAGTGTCGGCAGGTGCAGGGCCCACAAAGGTGAAAGAAAAAGAGAGACCTGCACACTGAGCGATATAGAGGCAAAAATGACTGATTTATCTACAAATGCAAAAACATAGTGAACGTTTCGTTTCTAGACCATCATCAACCCCGATCACACAACTGCAAGCTTTAAATAAGGGAAGGCAGCCAATCAAGACGCCCCAAGCAGGAGGAAGACAACCTTTTTCTGCAGGGCCTCCTTTTCATTGGCAATTATAATGTAAATCCCCCCCCCCCCCCCCCCCCCCACCACACACACACACACACACCTGCAAAAATAAAAATTTTTAAATTTATATAATTTTTTATGTACTATTAACACGGTGCAGCTTTGCTTATATCTGTAACTCCTAATTAACTCGGCCTTTCTCATGCAAACTAGTCCAGGAAGGCTCCACCCAGAACTGTTCAGCTCTGGTTTCAGTGTGAGTGACGTCATAGTCACGTTTTGTGAAGTTGTCTGTTTGCAACACACAAACACTGAACTGCTTAATATATATATATACTGTGTATATATATATATATATATATATATATATATATATATATACACATATATATATATATATATATATATATATATATATATATACACCTGTGTATTAGGGCTGTAACGATACCCGTATCGAAATCGAAATCGCGACACTCAGAGCCGCGATCCTGTCTCGCGGTGGGAGAAGGCAGGATCGCGACACCCTCCACGCCCAGTTCAGACGCTTTAAAACTCCTCAGATCACAGAAAGCTATTTGACTTTTTCCCATCGGGCTACAGACTATTGTAGCATTCAGTTGCTAACCAGACAACACGTCTGTCTTAAAGGCACCAGGTAAAGTGTCACGTTTGTTTCCTGTAACTTGTCAGTTTTCCATCGGTACCTGGGATGAGTCACTCGCGCGCGTCCAGCTCGGGAGTGTGTGATGAGGAGCGATGGCAGGTCTGCAGACACTGAGACCAGTGAAAGGACAGGAGGAGCGGACCCTGCTCGTGTTCGGCAGGCCAGACGCACGTAGGATGTCAAGCGCATGGAGCGCGTGGACAGCCGGTGGTGGACGCGTCGCGGGATGGTGGGGAAGCCACCGCTGCTCCGCTGCTGGTTTAGGTGTTTTTACTTGCTGTGACTTGTGATGGTAAATCAGCGGTGATCCTGTCCTGACCAGCCCCAGTTTGGAGTGCTGAGTCCCGGCCGGTCCCTCACCGCAGGTCGCTCCGTCCTCCGAGCGCGAAGAGGAGGACCGGTGTCGGTATGTGAGGGACTTCCCGTGAAAGCCGCCAAGACTACCAACAGGATACCGCGCGTGTGCGCGCCGCGTGTGTGAAGAAATAAACCAATAAAAAAAAAAATTAATCAATTAATTAATCTTCGATCCAGCCTTAACAAATAAGATCAATAACGGCGGATCCCTGCGGAGCAGTGAAAGCGTCCAGACCTCCTTCCCTTTGATTTTAACTTTGAACAGCTGATTTTCAGCATGTTGGAGTTTCCAGCGATGCAACTGAAAATAAGTTGTTCCAGCCAACGGGAAAGTGAGGTCTGAATGCTTTCCTCCTCTCTGAGATGCGCTGGTATGTCATCATTTTTTAGGGTTAACATCAGCTCGTGCTCTGCCATCATAACGCCACCATCTCCCGACATCTTCCCGTTTAGATTCTCCTCTGCAGGGAGCAGAGCAGCCTCTCACCCGACATGTGGACATGATGCTGTTCCTGAAGAACTCCAGCTTTAAATCAACAGGTTTGATGTAGAAAGCTGTCAAGGACTTATTTGTTATTTAACTTCATTTTTGATTAACAGCACAGTTCAATTATTTTTATTTTTCAAAAGCATTATTTTATTAGAGAAAAGAGAAATGTTTTATCTTTGGTTAATAATTCAATCATTTTGATTATTATCTTCAGCTATGTTCCGTCCATTTGTTACATTAAGTTAAATGTTATAAATGCCATTTAAATAAAATACTTAAAATAAAAAAAAATTAAAGTAAAAAAAAAACAAAACACATTTTTTTCAATTAGAAAAAAAAATGTTTAAATCGTTATGTTAATCGAATCGTGGGTGAAAAATCGTGATACGAATCGAATCGTGAGTTGGTGTTCGGTTGGTGTTGGTAAATTATATATATATATATATATATATATATATATATATATATATATATATATATATATATATACATATATATGCCTCTTGTTCGTGTTGATTCATCATCATTTGTACATTAGTACTTTAAATGTATATGACCATTTTTTTGTAAGAGGTGCAAAAACTGTACTTTTAAGCCTGCCCCCACCCCCCACACCCGACATGGCCATCAGCCCCCCACTACCCAAACATGAAGGACACACAAATAAAAATGCACAAGACAGTAAACAAACTCTAGAGAACATGAGGGGGATAATTCCTGGTTCAGGATTAAGTTTTCAGCAACCTGCAGTCAGACCAGAGTCAGTCTGGTTCTCTGAGGTTGTCGGATCTGGGGGGGGGTGGGAGGTGGGGTGGGGGGGGGGGGGTTCATTATCATGGTAGAAAGAAAAGACAAATGTAAGTGAAGACATCTGTGTTGGATGGCAGTGAGACGGAGGACGTCCACCGCAGGCTGCAGCAGCTGCAGAGCCGCTTCACCTGGGACCTGCAGGAGGAGGACCTGAAACTGGAGGACCTCAGCAAGCAGCTGCTGCACGACACCGAGCTGCAGCTGGGACAGCCGGGCGCCATGGCCCACGCCTACCGGAACCTGGCCTACGTCAGGTAAGCCTACCGGAACCTGGCCTACGTCAGGTAAGCCCACGCCTACCGGAGCCTGGCCTACGTCAGGTAAGCCTACCGGAACCTGGCCTACGTCAGGTAAGCCCACGCCTACAGAAACCTGGCCTACGTCAGGTAAGCCTACAGGGACCTGGCCTACGTCAGGTAAGCCCACGCCTACAGGAACCTGGCCTACGTCAGGTAAGTCTACCGGAACCTGGCCTACGTCAGGTAAGCCCACGCCTACAGAAACCTGGCCTACGTCAGGTAAGCCTACAGGGACCTGGCCTACGTCAGGTAAGCCCACGCCTACAGGAACCTGGCCTACGTCAGGTAAGTCTACCGGAACCTGGCCTACGTCAGGTAAGCCCACGCCTACAGAAACCTGGCCTACCTCAGGTAAGCCTACAGGAACCTGGCCTACGTAAGGTAAGTCTACCGGAACCTGGCCTACGTCAGGTAAGCCCACGCCTACCGGAACCTGGCCTACGTCAGGTAAGCCCACGCCTACCGGAACCTGGCCCACATCAGGGAAGCCCACGCCTACAGGAACCTGGCCTACGTCAGGTAAGCCCACGCCTACCGGAACCTGGCCTACGTCAGGTAAGCCCACGCCTACAGGAACCTGGCTTACGTCAGGTAAGCCCACGCCTACAGGAACCTGGTCTACGTCAGGTAAGCCTACCGGAACCTGGCCTACGTCAGGTAAGCCCACGCCTACAGGAACCTGGCCTACGTCCGGTAAGCCTACCGGAACCTGGCCTACGTCAGGTAAGCCCACGCCTACAGGAACCTGGCCAACGTCAGGTAAGCCTACCGGAACCTGGCCTACGTCAGGTAAGCCTACTGGAACCTGGCCTACGTCAGGTAATCCCACGCCTACAGGAACCTGGCCTACGTCAGGTAAGCCTACAGGGACCTGGCCTACGTCAGGTAAGCCTACCGGAACCTGGCCTACGTCAGGTTAGCCTTCACGCCTGCAGGGACCTGGGTCACGTCAGGTAACCCTGTAGGAACCTGGGCTACGTCAGGTAAGCCTCCACGCCTACAGGAACCTGGCCTATGTCAGGTTAGCCTGCAGGTACCTGGGCTACGTTAGGTAAGCCTCCACGCCTACAGGAACCTGGCCTACGTCAGGTAAGCCTTCACGCCTACAGGAACCTGGTCTACGTCAGGTAAGCCTCCACGCCTACAGGAACCTGGCCTATGTCAGGTTAGCCTGCAGGTACCTGGGCTACGTTAGGTAAGCCTCCACACCTACAGAATCCTGGCCTACGTCAGGTAAGCCTTCACGCCTACAGGAACCTGGTCTACGTCAGGTAAGCCTCCACGCCTACAGGAACCTGGCCTACGTCAGGTAAGCCTTCACGCCTACAGGAACCTGGGCTACGTTAGGTAAGCCTCCACGCCTACAGAAACCTGGCCTACGTCAGGTAAGCCTTCACGCCTACAGGAACCTGGTCTACGTCAGGTAAGCCTCCACGCCTACAGGAACCTGGCCTACATCAGGTAAGCCTCCACGCCTACAGGAACCTGGGCTACGTCAGGTAAGCCTCCACGCCTACAGGAACCTGGCCTATGTCAGGTTAGCCTGCAGGTACCTGGGCTACGTTAGGTAAGCCTCCAAGCCTACAGGAACCTGGCCTATGTCAGGTTAGCCTGCAGGTACCTGGGCTACGTTAGGTAAGCCTACAGGAACCTGGTTTACGTTAGGTAAGCCTCCACGCCTACAGGAACCTGGTTTACGTTAGGTAAGCCTACAGGAACCTGGGCTACGTTAGGTAAGCCTACAGGAACCTGGTCTACGTTAGGTAAGCCTCCACGCCTACAGGAACCTGGTCTACGTTAGGTAAGCCTCCACGCCTACAGGAACCTGGTCTACGTTAGGTTAGCCTACAGGAACCTGGTCTACGTTAGGTAAGCCTCCACGCCTACAGGAACCTGGTCTACGTTAGGTAAGCCTACAGGAACCTGGTCTACGTTAGGTAAGCCTCCACGCCTACAGGAACCTGGTCTACGTTAGGTAAGCCTACAGGAACCTGGTCTACGTTAGGTAAGCCTCCACGCCTACAGGAACCTGGTCTACGTTGGGTAACCCGCCTACAGGAACCTGGTCTACGTTAGGTAAGCCTACAGGAACCTGGGCTACGTTAGGTAAGCCTCTACAGGACCTGGTAGCCTACAGGAACCTGGTCTACGTTAGGTAAGCCTCCACGCCTACAGGAACCTGGTGTACGCTAGGTAAGCCTACAGGAACCTGGTCTACGCTAGGTAAGCCTCCACGCCTACAGGAACCTGGCCTACGTCAGGTAAGCCAGGCGGAGGGGCTTCCTCGCGCAGCAGGGACCTCTCAGCGTCTCACCTGTCCATCTTCAGGTACCTTCAGGGTCAGCCAGAGGAGGCGATAGCACTTCTAAGCCAATCAGAGCAGAGGACGGTGGAGTGTTACGGTGAGGACGAGCGGTGGCTTATTGTGATGTACGGGGACCTGGCCTGGCTCAAGTACCACACCGGAGACCAGCAAGAGTCCCTGAGCTACTGGCAGAGAGTCCAGGACATCCTGGTGCGTAGGATGGAGCCGTTAGCTTAGCTTAGCACTGATACAGGTGCAGTATTGTGTCCGTCTGTCTCATATCTTCACCTGTTTGACTGTCTGCAGGCGAGGCATCCAGCCAGTCCACCCTCCGACCTGCACCCAGAGGTGTACGGAGAGAAGGCCTGGACCCTCCTCAAGTTCTCCAAGTGCTACTATGCCAGAGCCATTGAGTGTTTCCTCAGAGCCTTGGAGCTTCGGCCTGATGACTGCCAGCTTAACAACGGCTACGCCATCGCCCTCTTCCGTGTGGAACTGGTACGGACCGGAGTGGGCTCCGTTAGACTGGATATGAGCCAGACTGGCTACTTTCACCAGGACTCGGTCTCAACCTTAAAGATTTAGTGGGGGGTGTGATCTGATTTGTGGTCCACTAATGAGGCCAGGTGGATGTCAAAGCAAGTATCACAGTATCAGAGTATTTCTGCAGAGTAATCATAGTATTTCTGCAGAGTCATCAGGGTATTTCTGCAGAATCAGAGTAGTAACTTTGTTCTTGCCCGTCAGGCTGCAAGATAAAAAAAAGTTTATTTTCAACAAATTATACTCGGGCGGTGGCGGGGGGGGGTCGCGCATGCAGTGTGTCCGTGTATTTAAATGCCATGTGTGTTGTTGACATTTTCGTACTTTCTGACCACCTCCATCAGTTGTTTATGAAAATGATCTGTTCAACGCTGCATCTGCGGAAATGCGAAAGTGACAACTCTCTGTTTCAAGTGTCTCCACGTTAACCCCGCCCACCTCAAATATCCAACCAATCACACAATACGTCTCAGAGCTCCTGACAGACAGTTAGAGAGAGGGAGAGTGAGAGTCAAGACAAACAGATGAAGACAGTCAGAAATACAGGCAGACAGACAGTCAGACAGACAGAGTGACAGACAGACAGACAGATGACAGACAGACAGACAGTCAGTATGACAGTCAGACAGAGTGACAGACAGACAGTCAGACAGACAGAGTGACAGACAGACAGACAGATGACAGACAGACAGACAGTCAGTATGACAGTCAGACAGAGTGACAGACAGACAGTCAGACAGACAGAGTGACAGACAGACAGTCAGAGTGACAGACAGACAGACGGAGTGACAGACAGACAGTCAGTATGACAGTCAGACAGAGTGACAGACAGACAGACAGGGTGACAGTCAGACAGAGTGACAGACAGACAGACAGTCAGAGTGACAGTCAGACAGAGTGACAGACAGTCAGTATGACAGTCAGACAGAGTGACAGACAGACAGACAGTCAGACAGACAAAGTGACAGAGACAGACAGACAGGACTCCAGACCAGCAGGACTCTGCATGAGTTCAGTCTGGTTTTGTGTCCGTCGTTGGACTAAAACAGTCCCTCCTGGACCAGCCTCATAAAGGTCTCATATCTTACATTTTGGACAGTTTTCATGTGAGAAAAATGCTTTTGCCTTTAGGTGTTTTTTTTTAATCTCCATGGAAACGAAGGATCTTCTGTCGCCATCATGTGAAGCAAACTGCTGACCACTGATCAGTGGTTGATCAGGACCTGGATCAACATAAATGCTGAACTAACTGAGGTCTGATCTGCAGTTTGATCCAGAACCGCAGGCCGAAGAGTCGGCAGCCACCAGACAGCTGCAGCGAGCGCTGCAGATTAACCCAGACGATGCCGTGCTGCTGTCCATGCTGGCTCTGAAGCTGCTGGACCAGCAGAAACTGGACGAGGCCCACAGGCTGGTGGAGAGAGCCCTGCAGATCCGACCCGACGACACCCAGGTCTCCCGATATGTAGCCAAGTTTCTCCAGAAGCAGGTATCTGCACACACAAGCTGGTTGCTGGGGGACCTGGTCCTGGTTGGTGAACCTGGTCCTGGTGGTCCTGGTTCCAAGTGGGAACATGTTTTGCTTGATTGGGCCTTGAACTGTAATTATGTTCAGAACCAGGTGGACTGTGCGATTGGTTTGCTGAAGAGAGTCCTGAGTAGCAACAACCAATCAGCTTTCATCCACCAGCGTCTGGGTCTCTGCTACAAACAGAAGAAGACTGATGTCCTCTCCCAAAGATCCCATCCAGACCGAGGTACTGACCAGCATAACCCTGGACTCTGACCAGACCCCGTCCTGGGAGGAAGTGGGTTGGGATGTGTCAGAGACAGGGGGAGTAGGTTCCATGTCTTATCTAGTTAAGTCCAGATCCTCCTGGGAGCTCCTCAGATGGTCCACACCAGCTGGACGATCTTCCTGTCTGAGTCCTGGGTTTAACTCGGACCTCCACCAGGTGGCTCAGGTGTATTCCAGCGACCTTGGTCTTGTGGATCTGTCCTCCGGTAACTGGTTTATCCTCCAGCTACTCGGGACCAGAAATGGACGAGGAGACTCTCCTGAGATGAGACTCAAATGAGTCTCAAACTTTCCCCACCTTAGCGTATCCTAAACTAGAATCCCCCAAAGGTTTGCCAAGACCCTAAACTGAACCTGGCTTCCGGGCTGGTCCTGGTTCTCACCTTCCAGTTTGGACAATCAATTCAAAACTTGAAATGGATCTTCAGCATTTCAAACAGAATCCACCAGGATTAATCCAGGTGGATTGCATTTCTTCCAGATCTGATCAGAAATTGGGTATTTCAAACGAGATTTTATCCTGAAGATTTAAATCCAGATCTGTGAATCCAATCCTACCTTTGATCCAGGTTTTGGGATTTTCAAAAGCTTGGGCCCAAATCTGGATCATTTTGATCCTGAAAATGGGGATTAAAACAAAGCCAGCTCAGAGGTGGATGTGAGGAGGATGTTGAGGTGGAAAACGATGAGGTTGCAGCTGCAGAGACGGACCACTCATCTGTCACTCAGAATCTGCTCCTTTCATACTGAGCAAATATGATCACGCAATATTTTTAAAAAGAAATGTTTCATACGCATCGTGATAGAGCCAAATTTACAACAAACATAGTGCTCTTGTTTCTACAAAGTAAATTATTTTTGCTTGAGACCTGTTTTTCACTTTTAGGATTTGGAGTGTAACCACATTTGAAACTGCACCCATGCACAACATTTTATGTTCCAGCGATGCTAAATTTCAGCTAAATCCAGCTAAATGACTCATTTTGCAGACCACTCAAAGCATTTTAGGCATACCCGTGCAGAGACCTGTGGGGGGGGGGGGGGCACATGAGCACAAATGTGAAACAGAAACAGGATCTGACCTCATCCTGTAATGTGACCGGTTGAATAGCGGGACTTATCACGCTTACCGGAAGTTCCAAGATTTTGGACACTTCCTCTTCCGGGCCATGTTAACATCAGCCGTTTCTGCTCTGTTATACTGTTTAAATCGGATAAACTCCAAACATACTCAAGTTTTCATTCTAGACTTAAATGATACTAAGTAAGATGTGAATCAAAGCGATCGATTCGCCGCATTGAAGGGCCGAACTTTATAATAAAACACACGTTTGTTTGTAGCCGGTGGGGCACAACACCGGCACTTCACAGCATGCTAGCATTAGCCAGCTAGCGTTTACTGACGTGCTTAACATTGTGCGTCTTAAAACACACAAACATCTGAAAATCGGGTCTGTACCCCCCCGTTTCCAGTGGAACAACTGGGGACTGCCAAGAAAGGAGACGCTTTCAGATGCTTGTGTGTTTTCAGCCGCACAAAGTTAGGCACGTCATCAAGCTGGCTAATGCTAACCTGCTAACACGACTGCGCAGTCTGCCGGCCACAAACAAACGTGTGTCGTTTTATTATAAAGTTTGGTCCTTCACCGCGGCGAATCGGTCGTTTTGATCCACTTTTTCCTTAGCATCACTTCAGTCTGGAATGAAACTTTGGCATTAGCGTTAATCCGATTTACAAAGTTTAACAGAGTAGTAGTCGGCGGACTATTGTTAGCAGGTTAGCATTAGCCAGCTTGATGACGTGCCTAACTTTGTGCGGCTGAAAACACACAAGCATCTGAAAGCGTCTCCTCTCTTGGCAGTCCCCAGTTGTTCTACTGGAAACGGGGGGGTACAGACCCGATTTTCAGATGTTTGTGTGTTTTAAGACGCACAATGTTAAGCACGTCAGTAAACGCTAGCTGGCTAATGCTAGCATGCTGTGAAGTGCCGGTGTTGTGCCCCAACAGCGACAAACAAACGTGTGTTTTATTATAAAGTTTGGCCCTTCACCGCGGCGAATCGATCGCTTTGATCCAGCTTTTGATCCAGTATCACTTCAGTCTAGAATGAAAACTTGAGTATGTTTGGAGTTTATCCGATTTAAACAGTATAACAGAGCAGGAACGGCTGATGTTAACATGGCCCGGAAGCGGAAGTGCCCAAAATCCGGGAACTTCCGGTAAGCTTGATAATCCCCTATTGCAGCAACTCATATTCATAAAGATGGAACATGGAACAGCAACATCCACATCTTTGTCCAAACCTCCCATTTCTGTTAGGAAGCAGAGCAAAGCAGACGGAGTCCATGTTTGACCTGATGGAGACGTGGTGGAGGTGGTTGGTGAGGAAGCTGTGGTGGTTTGATAGTTTTATTATCCACTTTGCAAATGGCAGTAAAGGACAATTATATTTAATTTGCGTGTAAATGTTATGTTTAAATAAGAAGTTGAAAACATCTTCATTCAAATTCTTCATATTATTGTACTTATACTGTAGTAGTCCAGAAGTATGTGAATACATGCATGTACTGCTTAGTTTTACTTTAATAACTTAATAAAAACCTCTTTGCCTCTAAACAGAAAAAGCTCCACTTAAACTCACGTGACAGTAAAATGATACAAATCTCAAAATGCGACACAGGAACTTTTACTGTGGCATTGGCAGCTCCTGCATGCATGAAGGAGACAACTTGGGACAAACCAGAGTGACTTGGACACTTTTAGCTCTGGGATCTTGGACAGGCTTTTTTTTCTAAACAGGAACCTCGTGACAAACTCCTCCTCAGCAGCTGCATGCGCGTCACGAGCAGCTGTGTTTTATGTCGGGGGGGGGGGGTCATAGGACGCACAAACAGAAAGCTCACTTCACTTTGGCAGATATCTGGCAGGAACACAGAGCAGCACTCTGCTACCGACTCACCGAAGCATCAGCTGATCACCCCCTCCCTCGCGGTTCCTGCACCGCCGTCTCCAGCTGCAGGGCGCATCTGGGCGCGCATACGTAAGCACGTCAGGGCAGTGACGTTTGGATCATGTGACCAAATGAACGTAATCTAAATTATTATTTCCTTTTATTTATTGTCTTTGGCCTCACCAACAAACTTTAACTCAACAAGAATAAATAAAAATAAAATAAAATAAATAAATAGAATTTCTTTAAAAAAGAAGGAGACAAAAGGGCACAAGGGGTAAAGGGGCAGGTGCTCGAGCCCCCTCCGCACGTGGCTGATTTTAGGCAATAATCCAGTTCCAACCCTTTCAAACTTGGTCTGGAAAGCCGTCTTTTGTCTTTTATACCGGCTGCATCCAGACAAACGCCTCCATGTCATTAAAGAGGAAAAGTTGCGGCACAAGAAAATGTCCTGGACAGATACGGGAACGTGGCCGACACCGTGTATATTCCAGAACTTCTGTTACTGCATGCATTCATTCATTCGTTGCTGCCGCTTTCTGCGATCTACAAAAGCCAAACGTCCTCTTCTTCACTTTCTGACATCACAATAACAATGAACAGCGCCCCTAGTGGCGACCCACAAACATCATTTCACATCACAACAGCAGGGATGAACGGATGCGACAAACGTCACATCTACAACGTTTCCCCACATCTGAACGTAGCTGTGATTGCAGTCCATCATTTAAAATAAGTAAACAGAATCTGCACACAGCTCAGAATTTAGTGGCAGCTGATACAGACGACAGACTGGCGACCTGTCCAGGTGTACCTGCCTCTGGCCTGATAACCGCTGGGATAGGCCCCAGCAACCCCCCCGACCCTGAACTGGATAAGCGGTACAGAAAATGAATGAATGAATGATACAGACAAACCTGCAAAGTTCAATTTCTGTCAAATTAAACATGTTGACGCCCCATAAATAAAAATGCTTGCATAAATAACTGATAATCATGTTTCATTTTCACATAAATTACTTTAACTGCTTGTCCAGCATCCTCCTCTTCACCTTCACCTCCTCTTGCTGAGCTGAGTGAGTCCGTCCCTTTCAGAGGACATTCTGCTGCTGAGTCTCTCTAAAAGAATATTGGAGCTTAGTTGATATGAAAGAACACGTTTTCATTGATCTAATGTAATTATGTTGGTTTGGTGATGAAATCTTATATTTTTTTCGTCAATCAACCTAAAAAAAAACTAATCTTTTTTTTCTTCTTTACTTTCACTCAAAGTAAATTTATTAAGTTGTTTCAGCTACATGCACAAAGAGCAAAAGGGGTGGGGCTATTTTCAAAATTCAACACACCTGAACCACAAAGGCTCATGGGAAATGCAGACTTAGCAGGAATTTAATCTTTTATGATTGTTATCCTATAAATTTGAGTTATGTATTTATTACCTTTGTTATGTTCACATTCAGAGAAAGTTCAGAAATTCTGTTCAGTTTGGACGTTAAAGTCGCACCATGAGTGTGAAGAACAGAACCAGGAGATAAACTTGGTTACAGATCCCGAACAAGTGCAGTCAGGATGGTATCTAGGCTCGGTGCTACAGATCTGGGCATGAAAAAGTTCCCTTTCAGCCGACTGCCCGCCACTTACCAGCCACTTGTCTGCTAATCCAGTCGCACAGTGAAACGCCTGTGTGTCCAGGAGAAACGATTTCAGAGCATAAATGAACGCCAGGAACAGGGACATTTCCACACGCCAAGTTTGGACACCGTGTGTGATGACGTATTTGCAGGACAAATCGTTCAGCCCGTGATAGTGCAGTAATGGTGCACTATTACTGCACCACTTCTGGCAGAAAAAGGAGGAACTTTTTCATGCCCGCATCTGTACGTGGCACATAGCTGGTGGTTTTGGCTGGCCGCACGTGGAAAAGCAGCATTGTGGCTAGAGCCCGACCGATATGGGATTTTTGAGGCCGATTCCGATACAGATATTGGGGGCTTTAAAAAACCCGATATCCGATATATTGGCCAATATTCGATGTCAGCCGATATATATCAGCCAGGATATTAAAAAATGAACATGGACAAACATACTGTCTAATTGTAGTCCAACTTAAATTCTTATAATGACCAAAATATGATTAAACACTAAGAATCAGAACATCCAGAATCTGTGATGATGTTTTAGGTGTTGACACAGATTTGTTGTGTTTTCTACCTTACTGGTGCTGCAGCCCAGGTTAACGTTCACATCGCAGATGTTGCATCCAACACCTGTTAAATCTTTGTGAAGTGGCTCCACATCTTACTCTTCTCCTCTTCCTGGGAATGAATATATATACATTTAGTGTATTTTAGTAATTAGGTTTCAAAACTATAGATGAGCATTTCAAAATGACAACAAGTTGCTGCAAACAGCTTACAGTGATAACACACAGATGAATGGAAGGTGTTTTATAAATGATATATTTTTAAAGACTCATTCACTAAAACACCTCAGAAATATAAATTTGCCATCTTTAAGCTTCAAAAAGTTCCATCTTCCACTTAACACAAGGGACCAAACTAGATTTAAGAGCAATGTTGCAGCTTTTGAAACATCTAAACAGAATTACAAATAAATACATTAGTTGGAGCTTTTTAATTAGTTTAACAAAAAAATTAAACTTCTGTATTTACGAGTCCCAGTAAAACCTGCATGGCATGAAGTATAGAGGGACACAATATAATAATTTTATATTAGATAACAGGAGATGGAAGTTAACAGTTGCATTTGTCTCGTTTGTGTCACAAAGAGGCGACTTACAGCGTTTACTGCTGTATAACAGTCTGACATTAGCTAATAGTAGAGATGAGTTAGCAGCTGCATCTTTGTTTATTTCACAGAGGCAACTTGCACTGTTAAAATGCTAATATTGTCGCTAAAACTAGCGCATTTAAAACTCGCCTGCTCTCCTTAATGCGCTCTAACAGCGTGTTTCCTCGAGGACGTTTGTTGTCACGGAGCACTAAAGTGTAGTTTTATGTAGTTTTAGAAAGTCCCAGCTTACCAGGAGGAAACTAAACGTCTGCATCAGTCTGCTCTCCTCTCTGCCTGCGTGGCGCGTGTGTGTGCGAGGGGGAGTAGGGAGGGGGTGCAGAGAAAGCGCTGCTCTCTGTAAGGGGAGGGGGAGGAGGCAAGGAGCAGCACGAGCAGCTTTCAGGAAGGGAGGGGGGAGAGCAGAAGCGCGCGGCAGAAGTTTGCTTGCCGTTTGAAGCAAAACTAGAATTTTCATATCGGCCACATTTTGGCCGATTAATGAGCCAGACGCCAAAATCGGCCCGATATATCGGCCGGCCGATATATCGGTCGGGCTCTAATTGTGGCACCGAGCCTGTGGTGAAGAAGAAGAACCAATGATCTACTCTGTTGGATACTTTAACTGAATGAAGTGAACTGAATATAATTTGCTACAACATTCAAGTTTCTTAAATTAAGTGAAAAATTTCAGGTGAAATTAAATTAGAATATTGGAAACAGCAACTTCATTGATTTTATTTCAAACAACTTGAAATAAATGGTTTGCTTCAATGGAAAAAAACAGTTTTTTTTTTTGTTTTTTTTTTACTTGTCCTGTCCAGCATCAAAGCAAGCAGAATGGAAATCTGATTGCTTTATTTTGTTGAACAAATTAGCTTTACCAAGCGGAGCTTTATGAACATAAGGCTCCGCTTGATATCCTGTTTATTCATTTTATTTCTTTAATTAAACATTTGTCTATTACACCATTCCATTTCATACTGCTGGGCCTGACAAGGAGAAATGAAAGTTAACAGAGGTAATGATAGAAAGTGGAACAGAGAGAAAGGAGTAAGGAAGAGGAAGAGAGAGAGGAGAGAAAACATGAATCCACTTACACAGTTCACTGGTACATCTGTACAGAAATCCCTAAACAACATTCCAAGCATTCCTCTGTTGGAAAAGAAAACAAGCAATCCCCTACAGGAGGACCTGCAGGTGGCTTAAATATCCTCAGATCATACAAACACACGCAGAACTACGCAGAGAAGAGGTACAACCTAGTCAGCGCAATGGGAAGCAGAGAAGAGGTACAACCTAGTCAGCGCAATGGGAAGCAGAGAAGAGGTACAACCTAGTCAGCGCAATGGGAAGCAGAAAAGAGGTACAAAGTTAAAAAAAGGTAAAAAAAGTTAGGTTGAACCAACTTTTAAATTTACATTGAATTAATGTAGAAATATTTGGTGTGACCGATTACCTTAATTTTTTTAGGTTAAGCCAAAGCTAAAAATTTTCAAGGTTTTGTGGGCCATTTAGTGAAGTCTTCACCTAAATTTACTCCAGGTTTTGCTCTTCTCAGGTCACTCCTCCTCAGAAACAGATAACAATATCTCCAGGGCTCTGAAGCAGCTGCTTCACTCGTCGTCTCTACAGTTTTCCCCTGTACAAGCCTGACTATGACCGAAATATTGTTTCCACACAGAGATCGTATATGGCAACCCGCAATGGCGGCGTGTATTGGTTTATAGACGTAAATAAAATGCCATTATCGAACCCGTAAAAAATTATGTTATAATTATTTTTAGGCTAAATATAATTTTTCTGGGAAATGTTGTACTTTCATTCTGTACACCCCCAAACGACCTGTGGAGGTATTATTTTTGAAAAAATATAGCTTTTAATAAAAATGTTCCATATTCAACCTTTAATACTCTCAATAGTTTCATACTCAAGATTTTCATTTCTCTACTTCTTGGTGCCAAATAACACTGTTACCATTGAGCTTCTTTGATTTGTGTCTTGGATATTAAAAGAATTGATTAAACATATTTATTGGTATGGAAATGTTAAAAGCAGCCTATTCACAGACCGCTCTGTTTCTCTACTACAGCTTCTCTGTAGCCGAACAAACTTCTGAGTAAAAGAAGAAGAAGGAAATCTGACTGCCAGAGTTGTTTCTGTGTCTGCAGTGATGGTTCAGCGTCAGCGCTGACTCATACATGATCATACTGATCAGACACACGCTCATGACAAGTTCTTTATGACATCATTTCCTGTTTCCTGTCAATAATCCAGTGGGAGGGACGGATTTGTAAGTCTCCATCTAACAGGATCAGTATTATTCTAATCCAATCCACCAAAGTTTTGAAATACCAAGATATCAATCTGGGATCTAAGGACCTGAATCCAGGGATTTGGAAATCCAGATACTTTAGATCTGAATCCAGATCATTTTGATCTGGATTCAAAGTTTTGAAAAACTGGGCCCAGATGTTTCACATGTTCCATTCTCTACTATTCCACGTCAGGATCCCAGGAAGGACAGAGGTCCCAGGAAGGACAGAGGTCCCAGGAGAGCTGGAGGTCCCAGGAAGGACAGAGGTCCCAGGACAGCCAGAAGTCCCAGGAAGGCCGGAGGTCCCAGGAGAGCTGGAGGTCCCAGGAAGGCCAGAGGTCCCAGGACAACCGGAAGTCCCAGGAAGGACAGAGGTCCCAGGAAGGCCGGAGGTCCCAGGACAACCGGAAGTCCCAGGAAGGACGGAGGTCCCAGGAGAGCTGGAGGTCCCAGGAAGGCCAGAGGTCCCAGGACAACCGGAAGTCCCAGGAAGGACGGAGGTCCCAGGAGAGCTGGAGGTCCCAGGAAGGACAGAGGTCCCAGGAAGGCTGGAGGTACCAGAAAGGCCAGAGGTCCCACGAAGGCCAGGACAGCTGGAGTGCAACCCGGAGAAGCCATCGGTCCACCACAGAGACAGGTAAATAATAAACAACAACCCTGAAACGTTGCCTGTGAAATAGCGATGAACTAACTAGCTGATTGTTCTCATCCCAAAGAGGCGCAGCGTTGGAGGGAACTCAGCATCCAACACCTGGAGGAGGCCATCAGGCTGAAGAGCACCCTGAACCAGGCCAAGGCTGAGCTGGCTCTGCAGTACGCCGAGTTGCACAACTTAGACAGGTACTCCTGTTCACCGCACCTGTGCAGGTGTTGTAGTTAGTTCGTTCATCTTCTGCGCTAATCCCACGTCGGGTCGCGGGGGCAGCTGCCTCAGCAGGGAAGCCCAGACTTCCTTCTCTCCAACCACATCCACCAGCTCATCCCGGGGATCCCAAGGCGTTCCCAGGCCAGCCAGGAGACGTAGTCCCTCCAGTGTGTCCTGGGTCTCCCCTGGGATGAGACGTAGTCGCTCCAGCGTGTCCTGGGTCTCCCCTGGGGTTTCCCCCGGGATGAGACGTAGTCCCTCCAGTGTGTCCTGGGTCTCCCCTGGGATGAGACGTAGTCGCTCCAGCGTGTCCTGGGTCTCCCCTGGGGTCTCCCCCGGGATGAGACGTAGTCGCTCCAGCCTGTCCTGGGTCTCCCCTGGGGTCTCCCCCGGGATGAGACGTAGTCCCTCCAGCATGTCCTGGGTCTTCCCTGGGATGAGACGTAGTCCCTCCAGCATGTCCTGGGTCTCCCCCGGGATGAGACGTAGTCGCTCCAGCGTGTCCTGGGTCTCCCCTGGGGTCTCCCCCAGGATGAGACGTAGTCCCTCCAGCATGTCCTGGGTCTCTCCGGGGTCTCGTCCGGGATGAAACGTAGTCCCTCCAGTGTGTCCTGGGTATTTTCCTGAGGTCTTGTCCGGGATAAGACATAGTCCCTCCAGCGTGTCCTGGGTCTTCCCCGGGATCTTGCTGACCTGCCAGTCCGTCGTTCTGCTGGGAAACTTCTCTTAGAAGTCCCAAGAACGAAACTAAAACAGTGAGGCAACCGCTCGTTCTCGGCTGCTGGCCCGAGATTGTGGAACTCGCTGCCTCCCGACATTCGTCTCACGCCTGAACTGGGATCTTTTAAATCGAGGCTAAAGATCTATTTTTTTTGTCTAGCTTTTAATTCTAACTAGTTTATTTACTAAAGATTTTACTCTCTTTTATGTACACCCTGCAATCCCCCGAGTAGCCTGTTCTAAATCTCTGTTGGTTGTTATCATAGCTCTTAATCTTCTTTGTTCTTATTTCTTCCCAGTATTTAACTTTACATTTTTATGATGTTTTACATTGTCTCTTTTTCTGTTACCCCTGCTGTAAAGCACTTTGTGTGTCCAATGGGTACTGTAAAGGGCTATATAAATAAACTTGATTTGATTTGATTTGATAAGACGCAGTCCCTCCAGCGTGTCCTGGGTCTCCCCCGGGGTCTTATCCAGGATGAGTCGTAGTCCCTCCAGCGTGTCCTGGGTCTTGTCCGGGATGAGACATAGTCCCTCCAGCATGTCCTGGGTCTCATCTGGGATGAGACATAGTCCCTCCAGATGAGTCTTGGGCCTCCCCCGGGGTCTTGTCCTGGTGGGATGTGCCTGGAACACCTCACCAGGGAGGTGTCCAGGAGGCGTCCTGACCAGATGCCCGAGCCTCCTCATCTGGCTCCTCTGGATAGGGAGGAGCAGCAGCTCTACTTTGAGCCCCTCCTGGATGACCGAACTCTTCACCCCATCTCTAAGGGAGAGCCTGGCCACCCCGTGGAGGAAACTAATTTTGGACGCTTGTAACTGTCCTGATGTTTGCTGTTGGAGAATAGTCTATTTTATTCTGATTAACCCATTGGTACCAGAACGTCCCTCCCACGGGACATGACTTCATTTCACAAATAATAAATATGTATTTTCCTCAGTGTGCACTTAATGGCCCTGATTTACGAAAGATTTGGGAGTACTAAAACGAGCGCCATCTTCATTACACATGCAATAATTGCCCGGATCTGATTTACTTAAAGGGCACAAGGAGGTTTGCGCCTGTTAACGGGCAAAATAGCTCCATCTGATCCATTCTGCTGTAGATCAATATGTAATATGGGCGTTTCTGCCAGAATCTGAAGACATCCGGGTCAGTTCTCAGTCCTGTGTCTCAGGGCTGTTCTGGCTTTCAGCTTCTTTAGAAATGATAATAAATTAATGAATGAGGATGTAAAGACACGTTGAGTTCTCTCAACAAATCTTAATTTGGTGTTCAAACCAAAGCCAGGAATCAGTGACAACTTGGACAAGGTGATCGGTGATCCGGTAGTTTCATTCTGTTTGTTTACTTTGGTCCAGCTCCTGACTCCTCCGATGTTGGTGGACGAAAGGGGTCCAGGATCATGTCTGGGGTCCAACTGTCTGTTGTTTCAGAGCTCAGGAGCTGTTCAACGATGCTCTGGAGAAGTTGGAGGAGGAGCCAGAGAGCATCCGCCAGAATGTCTGCCGGAGCTACGCAGAGTTCTGCCAGCACCACACCTTCCAGGAAGACCTCGCCGTCAAATACTACAAAAAGGTATTGGTGAAGCTGGACCCCCGACTGTGGACCCCCGACTGTGGACCACCGACTCTGCACCCCTGACTCTGGACCACCTACTCTGAACCCCTGACTATGGGCCCCAGACTCTGGACCCCTGACGCTGGACCACCGACTCTGGATCCTCCACTCTGGACCACTGACTCTGGACCACTGTTTTTGGACCACCGAAATAGGACCCCTGACTCTGGACCCCTGACTATGGACCCCAGACTCTGGACACCCTACTCTGGACCCCCGACTCTGGACCCCCGACCCTTGACCACCAAATCTTGCCTCCTGACTATGGGCCCCAGACTCTGGACCCCCTACTCTGGACCCCGGACTCTAGAACCCCGACTCTAGAACACTGACTATGGGCCCCCGAATCTGGACCCCCGACTCTGGACCCCCGACTCTGGACCACTGACTCTGGACCACTGACTGTGAACCCCCGACCCTGGACCCTCAACTCTAGACCCCCACTCGGGACCACTGACTCTGGGCCCCCGACTGTGGACCCCTGACTCTAGACCCCCAACTCTGGACCCCCGACTCTGGACCACTGACTCTGGGCCCCCGGCTGTGGACCCCCGACTCTTAAACACAGACTCTTGACCCCTGACTCTGGACCACCGACTCTGGACCACTGACTTTGGGCCCCCGACTGTGGACCCCCGACTCTGAAACACCGCCTCTTGACCCCTGACTCTGGACCACCGACTCTGGACCTCCGACTGTGGACCACCTACTCTGGACCTCCAACTGTTGACCCCCCACTCTGGACCACAGACTCTTGACCCTCGACTATGGACCATCGACTCTAGACCCTCAACCCTGGACCAGTGACTCTGGACCCCAGACTCTGGACGCCTGACTCTGGACCACCGACTCTGGACCACTGACTCTGAACCCCTGACTTTGGGCCCCAGACTCTGGACCCCAGACTCTGGACCCCAGACTCTGGGACACCGACTCGGGACACCGACTCTGGGCCCCAGACTCTGGACCACCGACTCTTGTCTCCAGACTTTGGACCACCGACCCTGGACCCCTGACTCTGGACCACCGACTCTGGACCCCTGATTATGGGCCCCAGACTCTGGACAACCAAATCTTGACCCCTGACTATGGGCCCCCGACTGTGGACCCCCGACTCTAGACACCGAGTCTGGACCCCCAACTCTGAAACACTGACTCTGGGCCCCCTGACTGTTGACCCCCGCCTCTGGACCACTGACTCTTGACCCCTGACTCTGGACCCCTGACTCCGGACCCCCGACCCTGGACCAGCGACTCTGGACCCCTGACTCTGAAACACTGACTCTGGACCACCGACTCTGGACCCCTGACTCTGGACCCCTGACTCTGGACCCCCGACTCTGGACCCCCGACTCTAGACCCCTGACTCTGGACCCCTGACTATGGGCCCCAGACTCTGGACCCCCGACTCTAGACCCCTGACTCTGGACCACCGACTCTGGACCCCTGACTCTGGACCACTGACTCTGAACCCTTGAATATGGGCCCCCGACTCTGGACCCCCGACTCTGGACCCCTGACTCTAGACTACTGACTCCAGCCCCAGACTCTGGGCCACAGACTCTGGACCCCCGACTCTGGACCACCGACGCTGGACCCCTGACTTTGGACCATCGACTCTGGACCACCAACCCTGGACCCCTGACTAGCGGCCCCAGACTCTGGGCCCCCAACTCTGGACCCCCGACTCTAGATCCCCCGACTGTAGATCCCCGACTCTGAACCACTGACTATGGACCACTGACTCTGGACCACCAAATCTTGACCCCTGACTCTGGGCCACAGACTCTTGACCCCCGACTCTGAACCACCGACTCTGGACCACCAACTCTGGACTGCTGACTCTGGACCCCCGACTCTGGACCCCTGACTCTGGACCACCGACCCTGGACCCCTGGATATCGGCCCCAGACTCTGGACCACTGACTCTGCGCCCCCGACTGTGGACCCCCGAACCTGGACCACCGACTCTTGACCCCTGACTGTGCGCCCCAGATTCTGGACCACCAAATCTTGACCCCTGACTATGGACCACCGACTCTGGACTGCTGACTGAACCCCTGACTTTGGACCATCTACTCTGGAACCCTGATTATTGGCCCCAGACTCTGGACCCTCTACTCTGGGCCCTCGACTCTGGACCCCCAACTCTGAACCCCTGACTCTGGACCACTGACTCTGCGCCCCCGACTGTGGACCCCTGACCCTGGACCACCGACTCTTGACCCCCGACTATGGGCCCCAGATTCTGGACCACCAAATCTTGACCCCTGACTATGGGCCCCAGACAATGGACCCCAAACTCTGGACCCCTGACTCTGGACCACTGACTCTGAACCCCTGACTTATGACCACCGACTCTGGAACCCAGAATATGGGCCCCAGACTCTGGACCCCCGACCCTGGGCCCTCGACTCTGGACCCCCGAGTCTGCACCCCAGACTCTGGGCAAGGGGCTGGACCACCAACCACCCTTTAGGTCCCTAAAATTCAGAAGGCAGACTAGGCCTTCTACTCGAGGAACCGGACTAGCCCTATGAGCTGGGGAACCAGACTACGACACAGGGAACCAGACTAGGGCTTCTCCTCAGGAAACCAGACTTTGACTCGGGGAGCCAGACTAGGGCTATGACTAAGGGAGCCAGACTAGGCCGATGACTCTAGGAACCAGACTAGGCCTATGACCTGGGGAACCAGACGAGGCCTGTGACTAAGGGAACCAGACTAGGCCGATGACTCTGGGAACCAGACGAGGCCTGTGACTAAGGGAACCAGACGAAGCCTAAAACTCAGGGAACCAGACTAGGCCTACGACTCTAGAAATCCCTACTAGGACTGTGACCTGTTGAACAGGACTAGGCCTATGACTCAGGGAACCAGACTAGGTCTTTGACCTGGAGAACCAGACTAGGCCTATGACTCTGAGAGCCAGACTAGGACTACGACCTCGGGAACAGGACTAGGCCTATGATTCAGGGAACCAGACTAGCCCTACCACTCAGGGAACCATACAAATCAAGGAACCAGACTAGGCCTACAACTCTGGGAACGAGATAAGGACTTCAATTTGGGGAACCAGACCAGGCCTATGACTCGGCATACTACACTAAGACTACGACTCTGGGAACCATTCTAGGCCTATGACTGGGGAAACCAGACAAGGACCACGACCCGGGAAACCAGACCAGGACTATGACTCGGGGAGACAGACGAGGACTACTCGGGGAATGAAGTGTGACCATCCTGTAAAAATGTCTTGTCTCCACCAGGTTCTTGAGGTCAGAACAAGTCCTTCTGCCTGGAAGTACGTGATCAAGGTTAGTCAGCGACTACTTCTTCTGTGATCTAGGCTAATACCTGGGTCTGATGGTGCGCAACAGTTGTGGTCCAGGCTAAAACCTAGGTCTGAAAGTGCATTCCAGTTGTAGTCCAGGCTAATACCTGGGTCTGATGGTGTCTTCCAGTTCTGGTCCAGGCTAATACCTGGGTCTGACAGTGTGTTCTGGTTGTAGTCCAGGCTAATACCGGGGTCTGACGGTGTGTTCCAGTTGTAGTCCAGGCTAATACCTGGGTCTGACGTTGCATTCCAGTTGTGGGCCAGACTAATACCTGGGTCTGATGTTGTGTTCCAGTTGTGGTCCAGGCTATAACCTGGGTCTGAAAGTGTGTTCCAGTTGTAGTCCAGGCTAATACCTGCGTCTGATGGTGTGTTCCAGCTGTGCTCCAGGCTAATACCTGGGTCTGATGGTGCTGGCCAGTTGTAGTCCAGGCTAATACCCTGGTCTGACGGTGTGTTCCAGTTGTGGTCCAGGCTAAAACCTGGGTCAGACGTTGCCTTCCAGTTGTGGTCCAGGCTAATACCTGGGTCTGACGGTGTCTTCCAGTTGTGGTCCAGGCTAAAACCTGGGTCTGATGGTGCGTTTCAGTTGTAGTCAAGGTTAATACCTGGGTCTGATGGTGCGTTCCAGTTGTAGTCAAGGTTAATACCTGGGTCTGACGTTGCCTTCCAGTTGTGGTCCAGGCTAATACCTGGGTCTGACGTTGCCTTCCAGTTGTGGTCCAGGCTAATACCTGGGTCTGCCGGTGTGTTCCAGTTGTGGTCTAGGCTAATACCTGGGTCTGACGGTGTTCCAGTTGTGGTCCAGGCTATAACCTGGGTCTGCCGGTGTGTTCCAGTTGTGGTCTAGGCTAATACCTGGGTCTGACTTTGCCTTCTAGTTGTGGTCCAGGCTAATACCTGGGTCTGATGGTATGTTCCAGTTGTGGTCCAGGCTAATACCTGGGTCTGCCGGTGTGTTCCAGTTGTAGTCCAGGCTAATACCTGGGTCTGATGGTGCGTTCCAGTTGTAGTCACACATCACTCCTCTCCTTAAGTCCCCGCATTGGCTACCTGGGTCTGTCGTTGCATACCAGTTGTGGTCCAGGCTAATACCTGGGTGGGAGGGTTCGTTTTAGCTGGTTTTAGACATGGCCATCACAGTTGTTTATGTCAGTAATCTTATTTTTAGAACATTTTCTGTACATGATGTTTTTGGTGGAACCAGCACTGACTTGTAGGGATGTACATTGTACAGGGTGAGCATGCGTTTTTTAAACAGTGTAACTGCCAGCTATTGTCATGGTGACCTTGTCATTGCAGTCGTAGATGCTCAAACTGGCCGTTTAGTTGATGTTTTTGTTTTTGCGAGTTGGTGCATCTGGAACAGCAGCTAGCGGGTGGTGACGTCAGCGACTGGGAACTGTGCAACAACTGGAACGCACTGACGTCCACACCAGACTCCTCTAACGTGAAGTGATTCGTGTCTCACAGAAACTGAAACAGATAGCCGAGCGTCGTCTGGCCAGGGACCCCGAAGACGCCGCCGCCTTTGGCATCCTGGGGGCCGTGGCCAAAGAGGAGGGACTTCGGAAGAGGGCGGTGGAGTTCTACGAGAAGGCGCTTGACAGGGACGGAGGCAACGCCGAGTATTTGTCGGCGCTGTGCGAGCTGCAACTGGAGCTGGGGGAGGACGAGGCCTGAGCGGCCTCCGTTCGGCCTCCGTTCGGCCCAGGGACGGTCGGCCTGGGAATGATGGCTTCACATGCTCATTGGAAATCTTCTTAAAGCAGAGTTAAGCTGTATTTGGAAATAAAACTCATGTAAACGCGGCCGGAGTCAGCCTGGTGCTTTCCTCGACCTGCTGTCTGTTTCAAATAAATTTCCTTTTAATTAATTAATTTTTTATTTAAAATGTGATTTTAGCGACAGAACTGCCAACGACAGGAACCTGGACGGACTTGCCGTGCATCTCATGCAGGGCGTTCGTCAGACTGGTGGACCAGGCTGGTTCTACAGAGGCTGGAGATTAGTTCAAGCATTGTTTCTGAGTGAAACCTTTATTCTATGCGTGAAAATGCAAATTAGCCTTATTTTATGACATTTTTGGCATCTAGACCACATTAGACCAGGTCCTGATCAAAAACTACAATACTTTGACTCCTGAAATAGAGACTGAGATCTTCTGCATAGGATACTGTACAGGGTAATTAAAACTCCATTTCTGATTTGTGAAACCTGTATTTATTTGTGAAAATGCAAATTAGCAATTAGCTAGTTCACAAGTGTATTTAATAATATTTGACGGTAGAAAATTGACCAGTCTTATCGAGCTAGAATAAAAAATCAATCAGAATATCAAAATATACAAGACATGCACGCAGTAAAGAATAATTCATGCCAGAAATATCAGATGAAGTCAAGTTTTCGACAAATTCAGTGGAACTGCTTTGTATGCATACGGTCCCTATCTGAAACTTTTTGAAAAATGTTATTTTCCCAACTAGAATCAAGGTTTCACCAATCAGAAATGGCATTTTAGAGGACTTCAGGTGGAGAAGGACAAGATGGCTGCATGAGCTTGAGCTCCCGATAGCAAGTCAGAATCACCTCCCCTAAATTCACTATCGCTGAGCAGTTCGAAGAAGTTGTTCCTTTGGAATGAATAGGGGAGTAACACCTAGAAGTCAAACGAAACGTGACGTTCAAGAAGGGAATAATTGGCCGGAGATAAACGGCAGTCAGTATGTTAACGACAATCCTGAGGAAAACGTGTGCTGCGTGCTTCGTGCTTCGAACTATCAGTAAGGAAATACGTGACTTCAGGACTGAACACAAAGAGGATCTACACAACCTCAAAGAAGAATTTAAGGACGACATGAAAAATGAACTCGAAGACCTCAAACAGGAAATATACCAAAAACTCTCTGCTAACTCCGCCCAGATCCAGAAACGAGGCTGAACGAATCAGGAGCGCGGATCAACAGGCGCATTCGGACAGAGGTTCTAACTGTGCGTTCAGACCAAGAGCGACTATGCTGTAAAATAGCTTTGGTCGCTCAAGTCGCTTATGACATCACGTTCCATTTTGCATATCCTTTTAAAAGGGCCGTATGCTTTTTACCATTAGCAGAGCTTTTGCAGTGATGCTTTTCGTGATTGCTGCCTTGTGCTTTGACAAGTTGTAGCCTGTGATTAACCAGAAATCCTTCTCCTACTGAAAAACAACGGTCTGGACATAACTGATTAAATTACACCCCAAAACAAAATAATGTTGTAGCTTAGTTAAGTACATCATCTTCACTGATCTGCATCTGCAGATCTTCACTCATTCATCTCTCACTCTCAGACTAAATGTCAAGACGAGGGACAAAAGGGAAATACGTATTTTATCCCTGTCAGTTATTATTATTATAACATAGTACTTTCGATATTTATAAATGATATGGTCCCATTCACATAGCATGCTAGGCGCTCGATTAGCAGACAAGTTTCGCGCCTATTTTAAAAATAATTTGATCAACTTACCGGACAAACCAACGGCACGTGATCCCTCTTCCCAGGCCAGGCTTCTTTTGGAGATCCCGACAGGCCTAAAGTGTCGGGTCACACAATACTGGGGGGCCAGCGACGGCAGTTATCAGCATTTCTGTTCTCATTTTGACTCGGAACCAAAATACGGCACCAGAGTTCAGAGTTCGTTTCCGGGGACTCCCCGAAGTAAACAACGTCTACACTCCAATCGGTTGTCAGGGTTTTACAGCCGAAACGTGTCATAGCAAATTTGCATAAAGTTAAACTATTTTTAACTTTGTTTAGTCGCTCTAATCGCTAAACTTTTGTAGCTCGTCGCTTCTGTGGCTTTATTCGCTCTTGTCGCTCCTGCACATTGAAAGTGAATGACTTCCGGCGATTTTACAGCTTTAGTCGCTCTTGATCTGAACGCACAGTAAGAACGCAGTTCCTGTAACTACGCGTCCCGAGTTTAGTTATCAGAACTATCCTTCGCCTTCAGCGTGCGTTCGCACATGACGGAGGACCTCGTGAGGAACCATGTGTGATGCAATCGTTGCAACAGAAACAAATTTATGCCCCAGATCATCTGTTACAAAACTGAGGTTTTCCATCTCTTTTATTCAAAGCTGTTATAAAGCTGCTTACCAGCTTTTCCTTGTTTACTTTTTGTTGAAGTGCACCCAGAACCTTAGTGACGGTCCGTCCACTAAAGTGTCCGGATGGCAGCCACAGATTCTACTGCTATACTTTCAGCTGTATTTGGGTCATGAATCAGTATAAAATAATTACTTTTGGACGTTTCAGAATAGTTCTAGATTGGGGACGTGTTCCATTCTGATGGATTTAATAATGAATTGGTACACTCCTATTGGAATAGTTCTTGTTGTTATTACGATCTCGGTAAACAGGTAAACAGCTGGGACACTTTTTAAATATGGCGGCTGGAAGAAGCAGAGATCACGCAAGGGGCGGGGCTTACCAATTCTACCAAACATCTACGTATTTCAGTTCCTGTGGAACCCTGAAAAGACCCTGCCTCTGAGTAGGAGCTAAAAAGGTTCTAGGAACTGAGGTCCGAGGTTTCTAGTTCCTAAGTGTCTGAATGCGCAAAAAAACGGCCTGGTTCCCGAACAGGTTCTAGGAACTCCAAAAGGTTCCAGCAGTCTGAAAGCGCCTCATGAGATCGAGTCGGCTAGCGTGGCCATGAAAGAGGCGCTCATTAAGTCCATGGAAAGACAAAAAAACTATGCAGGAAAAGTTGGCGGATATTGAGGGACGGTCCATGCGGAACAACATCCGCATTTACGGTGTACCCGAAGGGAAAGAAGGTAACTCCACGCCTGACTTTGTGGACAATAGCCCGCAAACAGCGCGCACAGAGCTTTAGCCCGTAAACCAGAGCGGGACCAACCACCCAGGTCTACGGTGGTAAACGTTCCGGAGTTACAAAGACGCAGAATTGAAAAAAGCCTAGGGTTGGAGGAAGGAGTGGCATGCTCGTGAGTGTCTAGTAGGGATGGTCATGAGGGGCTGAAGGAAGGAAGGGCGGGAGTGTGATAGGTCAGAGGGATGGGCGGGGCTGGACATGTGGGGGGGGGGACTGTATGGGGTATTGGGGGTATAGGGAGGTGGGGGCGTATGTGTGGGGGGTAGGGAGGGGTTGGTGCAGTTATGTGGGGGGAGTGCATGTGTGTGTTAGAGGGTATGAGGAGGTGGGGGTAGGTGTGGACGTTAGAGGGAGGAGAGTGTTGGGGGTGGAGGGAGGAGTGAGTGTGGATATGTAAGGTCGGAGAGCGGAGTGGGTGGCTGTATGTGTGTGTGTGGGGGGGTACATGGAGGTGTTGGGTAGGGCTGGGCGGTGTGGGCGGTGGTTCGTATCTCGGTGTTCGTGCCGGGCATCTTGGTGTTGGTGTGGTGCGGTGTGGCTGCGGGTTGGTTGGGGGCCGGGCGCTTTGGTGGGGGGTGCGGTTTTGTTTGTGGCTTCCGGGGCTTTGTATGCGGGGCGGGCGCAGGGGGGATCTGTATCTTTTGTGTGGTTGCTCTTGCGGTGTTGATGTCTTGGGTGTCCGTGTCTCGATGTGGATGCGGTGACGGTATATCTTTCAGCCCTTGTGTTGGGGTAGGTGTGTGGGGAGTGTGTGTGTGAGCGTGGTGGCGGGGTAGGGGGTGGTAGAGGTGGTGGCGCCCTGGTGTCAGGTGTGTGGGGCAGGGACGTTGGGGTGGGGGCTGGCCTGCCCTGGGGGGGTGTCGTCTGGGGGTCCGGTCCTCCTGGGTTTCAGTTGGGCCGCCCGGGTCGGGAGGGGGTGGCTGCTCCTGGGCACTTGGGCCCTGGGCCCGGCGCTGTCTCTGCTCCGGGGGGCGCCTGGTGGGGTTGGCAGCTGCTGGTCTTGGTCCGCTGGGGCCTGGGCCCCCAGACCGCGGGGGGCTCCGGCTGGGGCCGCCTTTTGCCGCCCTTCGGGGGATGCATGTCCGCTCTTTGGGGGGGGGGGGGGGGGGGGGGGTGGGATCTGGGCCTCTGGGTGGCTGCTGGGGGCCTGGGTCGTGAGCCAGATTTCCATTCTGCTTGCTTCGATGCTTGAAAGGACAAGTAGAAAAAAAGAGAAAAAAAAAAAAAAAAAGCCTGGGGAAAGAAAATGATGATCGAGGGGCGACGCTTGTCATTCCATCACAACTATGCCACAGAGTTATTCAGAAGCGCGAGGCATACACGGGGATGGAGAGGCTCCTGAAAGAGAAGGGATCCGTTCCCAGACTCCGCTGGATAAAATGCCCGTTCACTGGGGAAAACGTACCTACGAGAGGACACAAGGTGCAGCTCAGGAGCCAATGAAGAGAGACTACCCAGTGAAAATAATAATGAGAATAATGGATAAGATTTATATTAAGCTACGTATGTAGCCTCATTCATACGTGGTGACGGTAAGCTACGTATGTAGCCTCATTCATACGTGGTGACGGTAAGCTACGTATGTAGCCTCATTCATATGTGGTGACGATAAGCTACGTATGTAGCCTCATTCATACGTGGTGACGGTAAGCTACGTATGTAGCCACATTAATACGTGGTGACGGTAAGCTACGTATGTAGCCTCATTCATACGTGGTGACGATAAGCTACGTATGTAGCCACATTCATACGTGGTGACGGTAAGCTACATATGTAGCCTCATTCATACGTGGTGACGGTAAGCTACGTATGTAGCCTCATTCATACGTGGTGACGGTAAGCTACGTATGTAGCCTCATTCATACGTGGTGACGGTAAGCTACGTATGTAGCCTCATTCATACGTGGTGACGGTAAGCTACGTATGTAGCCACATTCATACGTGGTGACGGTAAGCTACGTATGTAGCCTCATTCATACGTGGTTGACGGTAAGCTACGTATGTAGCCTCATTCATACGTGGTGACGGTAAGCTACGTATGTAGCCTCATTCATACGTGGTGACGGTAAGCTACGTATGTAGCCTCATTCATACGTGGTGACGGTAAGCTACGTATGTAGCCTCATTCATACGTGGTGACGGTAAGCTACGTATGTAGCCTCATTCATACGTGGTGACGGTAAGCTACGTATGCAGTCACAGCTGCCCTTGGACAGACTGACGGAAATGTGGCTGCCATTTCGCGCCTAATATTCACACACATTCATATACCTGCAGGGTTAAGTGTCTTGCCCAAGGACACAACGAATCATGGCTGGGTGATCGGGATTTGAACCGTTGATCCTTTGATCATTGGCTGACCTGCTCTACCACATGAGCCACAGCCGCCCCCAGCTGACATAACAGGAGGCAGCGCCGCGGACCCCAGCTGGGAGATGGAGCGGCCTCTTGGGGCCCCGGCTTGGCGGGGGGTGGGGGGGCACATGGGGGGAGCTTCGCGCAACTGGAAAGATTACGAACTCCCCCCTACTAATCTTAACTCCCTACCTGGTCACAGTATGTTGTTGGCTCCTCAAAAGACCAGCAGGGAGGGGTTAATGTTTTCTCTGATAGCTCTGTTATGGTAAGGGGGAAAAAAATCTGCACGTTATTTTTCATTATTTATTAACCTGTTTGATTATTTCACTCATTATGAGTAACAATCAACACGAGTATGTTTGAATTTTGAAGAATATCATTTTTCATCCAAATATGGTTTGGCAGGGCAGCTACTTTGTTATTATTATAACGTTTTCAAATATGCATGTGTATATATATATATATATATATATATATATATATATATATACTGTATACACATATATATATATATATATATATATTATATATATATGTAACGGAGTAGAAAAGTCCATGTTAAATTATGGCAAAGCAGGCGCAACACTGCCACCTACTGACGTAGTGAGGGGTGTGGGAAATGCACAGAGGAGAGACGATCTTGCTGTGGTAAGACATTGGGAATTGGGGATCCCTGCTGTACAGAGTGAAGAGAGACTGTCGCTTAAACAGGAAGATCTTTCAGGTTGTCATTCCCGAGTCTCTGAAACATCAAGTTTTGCAAGGGGTGCATGATGCTGCCGGCCACCAGGGCCGTTCAAGGACCCTCGCTCTGGCCAGTGAGAGATTCTTCTGGACAAGCATGGGAAGAGATGTTGTAGTTCATGTGAAACACTGCCAGAGGTGCGTTCTAGGGAAAACACCCGATCCAGCTGCCAGAGCTCCCCTTGAGAACATCCGCACCTCCGCTCCTATGGAGCCTATGGATTGATTTAAACGGAGGGTGGAGGAGATTATAATGCGGTAATGAACCATAACGTGGATACGCCAAGCCCAAGAAGAAGCATCTAACCAAATATGTTAATACATCAGTTCAGGAAATGGGACTATGATGTGTGGAGAGAACTAGAAAGGGACTATACTCGGTACCCTGTATACTCTAGAACTGACTAGTTTTGAATTAATACAAGTGAAATCCAGAGTCACAGAATGTAAAATCGGGGTGGCAGATATCAGACCACAGTGGGATTAGCCTGACATCACACCTGAATAATAGGAAAATAAACACTGTAATGAGGCTAAATGTGGGCATCTTGAACGACAAGGCAAACGTGAAAACAGATAAGAGAAGAAATAAAAAGGTATATGGAAGAGAACGATAACGGGGAAGTAAATCCTGCAATTCTATGGGACGGTATGAAGGCAGTCATTCGGGGAAATTAATCGCTTTCACAGCATCACAAAAAAAGGCTCGACTATAAACACAAAGTAGAAAAACTGCAAGAAGTGGAAAAGAAACGTAAGAATGCAGAAAACCAGTTAGTATTACAGCAAATAAAGAAGGCAAAGGAAGAGAAAAATTACATACTCAGGACAGATATAGAAAAGAGGGCAAGATTTTTACAGCAAACATACTACGAATCAGGCCCAAAAGCAACAAGACTCTTAACTGCGGAAACAGCAGGCTGTTAACACAATTCACCAAATAAGGAACCATCAAACCAACCAACCATCACACGCACCAGAAAAAACTCACAATTACGGAGTTAGAAGCTGCGATCAGTAGGTTAAGGACTAGTAAATGGCCAGGTAGCGACGGGTACCTTCAGAGTGCTACAAGCCTTTCACATGAGCCAACACCTCTGCTTCTGTCCCGCTTTAACTGGACACTGAACGAGGGTGGGAGCCCCCCATCGTGGAAGGAAGCGATTATTACCGTCTTACCAAAGAAAGCAGAAATAAAGAAGGCTGCAAAAACTATGGGCCGATCTCACTTTTAAAGTTGTACTTCCATGGTGATGTCATTAATATTTCTGTGTTCTCCATTATTATTGAATGCATTCTGCATCGTTTCTGTTTAAAAAAACCTTCTGGTATCTTTGTATCCAGCTGTATTTGTATACTAGAAGAGAGGCTTGTGGTCCAACGGCAGCTTTTCCGGGTCCTTCTCATGAATTTCCGTCTGATTGGCTGCCTCCCATCAGTGTATGAAGGAAGCTCCGCCCTCCGCTCTTATTTTGTTACAGACAGGAAATAGAGCCGACAAACAAGTTTGTTCCACCATGCTAACAAACAGTTAGCTAATTAGCTTCTCAACTCTGAAGCTACAGTCGTGCCGTCTTTACTTCTAGTGTGTAGTGGAGGGTTACCTGCCTTCCAATGGACAGATAGAAACCCCACGTGGGATACGCTATTTGCAATGTGACGTAGAAGTGCGAGGCTGTTCCCGATTCACTCTTTTCTTCGTATTGTTTCTCTGATGAGAAAGCACAGCCGACTGGGGGGAATGCAACGCTAGCAAGTCAGCATGTGTAAGTAAACAAGGGGATTATTAAACAAGGGGTTATTCTTGTCTGAGGTAGGAAGGAGATTTGGCTTCAATGAAAAGGTGATCAAATGTATTAAAACCACGTATCAAGAGCCCACGGCTAAGATCAGAGTCAGTGCACGTTTGTCCAACGGGGACAAGACAAGGCTGCTGTCTGTCCCCCACTCTTTTTGCTTTATACGTGCAGCAAGGCAGAGTGGGGAACTGCAGGGTGTAACGGGGGGGGGGGGGGTACTGAACATGTCACAGGCCTTTTCCCAGATATCATTGTTTGTCTCGCCTCATGTCTTTCCTGGAAAAGTACAAATACTATTCAGAGTATAAACTGAATATCTCAAAAACTCAAATTCTCTCATTATTCTCCGTCCCGACAAATAAGAGACACACGTCATTTAAACTGGAATTGACAATGAAGTGTGTCAGTGTAACTGAGTAAAACACTTTCCGACACGTTTGAAAAGAATTATACTTTTGAAATTGAAAAAAACATCAAAAAGGATTTTGAAGGGCGGTCTACCCAAATGGAGTCCAAATGGAAAGAAGTGGAAGGGGAAGTACAGGGTTTCCGAACCCAGATCTTGGTGGGGGGGTAAACATTTGATAGGTGCTTTGAGACATGCTATGAACCCAATGGTGGCATTTACACTTGAAATATGGAGCACTGTTGTACGAAAATATAAACTTCAGAAGGATAAATGCAACCTCGTGTGGTTTGTGTTCGATTCAAAGTTTAAGCCGCGGACGCACGACCCGGTTTTCAAAGAATGGACACCAAAAGGTGTGACAGCAATATGTACAGTATCAGACGGTGGACAGTTCCTAAGATCTGAGGACAAAGTATGGACTCGAAAACAAAGACTTTTAGATATCTGCAGTTGAGAGATTATTTCACATAAGAGACGAGGTCAAATGAAAGTATAAATAAGGCGATTGGAATTATCGATTCATACAAACAGACGGGGTCTCGGCCCATCTCTGCTTTTTACCGAGCTCTGGGAGAGCAGGAAGGAACCAACACTTTATATAAAAACAAAATGGGAAGCAGAACTAAAAATCAAATACGAGAGGACGAGTGGCATCACGTGTGAGGTACAATGTACATCAACAAACTCTTTAATATGGAGGAGTTCTGCTGGAAAAACCTAACTCGCTATTTCATTACACCAAAAATAAAATCAAGGCAACTTGCTGTCCAACAAGACTGCAGCAGATCATGCGGGAGTGCCGCGGCGGACCGTGCACACATCTTCTGGAGATGGACAAAAATGAGGATATACCTGCAAAATGTTCTGGGACATGAAATCCTGAATACTTGTGTAGTGATGTATCATGCGTTTCTGGTCCGTTCTAGCAGCTTTATCTTCTTCTTAAAGCAGGTGAGTGTTTCTGGTCCGTTCTAGCAGCTTTATCTTCTTCTTAAAGCAGGTGAGTGTTTCTGGTCCATTCTAGCAGCTTTATCTTCTTCTTCTTAAAGCAGGTGAGCGTTTCTGGTCCGTTCTAGCAGCTTTATCTTCTTCTTCTTAAAGCAGGTGAGCGTTTCTGGTCCGTTCTAGCAGCTTTATCTTCTTCTTCTTAAAGCAGGTGAGCGTTTCTGGTCTGTTCTAGCAGCTTTATCTTCTTCTTCTTAAAGCAGGTGAGCGTTTCTGGTCCGTTCTAGCAGCTTTATCTTCTTGTTCTTAAAGCAGGTGAGCGTTTCTGGTCCGTTCTAGCAGCTTTATCTTCTTCTTCTTAAAGCAGGTGAGCGTTTCTGGTCCGTTCTAGCTGCTTTATCTTCTTCTTCTTAAAGCAGGTGAGCGTTTCTGGTCCGTTCTAGCAGCTTTATCTTCTTCTTAAAGCAGGTGAGTGTTTCTGGTCCATTCTAGCAGCTTTATCTTCTTCTTCTTAAAGCAGGTGAGCGTTTCTGGTCCGTTCTAGCAGCTTTATCTTCTTCTTCTTAAAGCAGGTGAGCGTTTCTGGTCCGTTCTAGCAGCTTTATCTTCTTCTTCTTAAAGCAGGTGAGCGTTTCTGGTCCGTTCTAGCAGCTTTATCTTCTTCTTCTTAAAGCAGGTGAGCGTTTCTGGTCCGTTCTAGCAGCTTTATCTTCTTCTTCTTAAAGCAGGTGAGCGTTTCTGGTCTGTTCTAGCAGCTTTATCTTCTTCTTCTTAAAGCAGGTGAGCGTTTCTGGGCCGTTCTAGCAGCTTTATCTTCTTCTTAAAGCAGGTGAGGGTTTCTTGGCTGTGTGGTGGGATGGTTGTCTCGCTGAAAGATCCAGCCTCTTTTCATCTTCAGCAGATTCTGGTCCAGAATGTCTGTCTACTTTCCTTCATGCATTCCTCCTTCAATCACATGAAGTCTGCCAGTACCACATGCTGAAAAACAGCCCCCACCATGATGCTCCCACTTCCAAACTTCACTGTTCCTATGGTGTTTTGGGGTCAAGTGCGGTGGCATTTCTCCTCCAAACAAAGGCGCTTTCAGACTGTAGGAACCTTCTGGAGTTCCTAGAACCTGTTCGGGAACCAGGCTGTTTTTTTGCGCATTGGGACACATAAGAACCAGGAACCTCGGACCTCAGTTCCTAGAACCTTTTTAGCTCCTACTTCGAGGCAGGGTCTTTTCAGGGTTCCATAGGAGCTGAAATACGTAGATGTTTGGTGATTGGTGGAACTGGTAAGCCCCGCCCCTTACGTGATCTCCGCTTCTTTCAGCCGCCATATTTAAAAAGTCCCACAGCTGTTTACCGAGATCGTAATAACAAGAACTATTCCAATAGGAGTGTACATGATTAAATCCATCACAATGGAACACGTCCCGAATCCAGAACTATTCTGAAATGTCTTTTTTTTTTTTCCCACAACTTTACCCCCGTCAACACTCCCCCATCCCATCCTCCTCCCGCCCCTCCTGTCTAGCCAGTTAATCCCCGCACATCCGCCCCCCCAGTGTCCATGCCCCCCCCCTCCAAACCCAAGCCTGCACCCCCCACCCAGGCCGCGACACGCACACTCTCCGACCCCGCCACAGATCCACCCCTGCTCCCCACCGAAACCCCCCCAACCCGACACACACCCCCACAGGCAACCACACACACACACACACAACCGCATTCACCCCCCCCTCCAGTCACACACCCACCCACACACACCAAGGACGGGGACCACGGGGCCAGCAGCCCCCCCCCCACGCCACAAGTCCACTGCCCCCAGCCCCCGGACCACGCGAGACCAACCCGCACGAGACCACCCCGCGCAGGCCAGCCCCAACCGACACAGCGGCCGGGCGGGACAGGCATCCGGCGTGGAAAAGACCCGGCCACCCCCGCAACCCCCCACCTCCACACACTAGAGCTGAACGATATGGACAAAACCCCACACCCCGACAGCCACGCCAGACATCTCAACATCGACACGACACGACTACGGGTCCACCGAAAACCAAGCACCCCGGCGGAAAGCGCAGCTCCGTCCGCGACCCCCAGAGCCCCACACGCAGGACAAGCACAGGGGAAATCCACACCCCCTACATAGCCGCTCCCGCGACACCAACATCCCAAATGCCCACATCCCGACACAGACACGACAACGATACACCCCCCAGCCCCACCACACACACACCCCCACCGGCACACACACCCGCACGCACACAGCAGAGGCACCCCGGCCCCCGGCGCAGTGACTAGACGTCACCAGGTCGTGAGGACCGGCCAAAACCAGAGGAGGCACGTCCTGCTGGCCCGCCCCCCCACAGCGCCAAGCCGGGTCCTCCGGCCCCGGAGGCAGGGGCCACCCCCGAGCACCGGGGCCCAGGACCCCCCGCCCCGGGACGGCCCCGGCCACCCGGCGCCGGCCGACAGCCACCGGCCAGGGCCCCACCAGCGACCCGCCCACCGCCGCAGAGCAGCCCCAACCGCTGACCGC
>JALJCO010006870.1:0-19167 GCA_023101725.1 Atherinomorus stipes
CTGGTCTAAACTACACGAATTTAGCCCGATTTTGGCCCAGCCGGAGGCGTCGCAGACAGTCGCTCACTGTCGTAAGCAATTCTGCGTCGTCGGGTCGCAGGAAAACGTCGTGTCTTCGCTCCGTGTAATGTGACACAATCAGCGGGTTGGCGATTTGGCGTCTGCGGCACTCCCGCAGCACGACCCTGCAGAAAGACTGGCGTGTCAGAATTTTTTTTGGTTTTGTCCGTGTAGTGCTGACGTCCCCAACATGTCCCTTCATATTGACCAATAGGAGGACAGTGCGCCTTTACACTCGCCTCTACCAGGGAGACGCTCGGGTACACAAATAACAGTGGAGGAAAGGAGGAGAGACGCAGTCCCGCTACGGTCAGACCGATTTATGGAGCTGTTGGCATCAGTTTACTCCAGAAAAAAGAAAGAAAAGCAAGACTGAGTGTGCCAAAGTTATTTTCAACAGTGTTAAACCTCCAAGGCGAACATTCAAAGAAGGTGCACATCTCTCTTGAATAAAACATTACTTTATTAACTCGAAACATAACCACAGATATGTGCGTTCTATCAGTAATAGTTAAAGTCAACAGGAGTTTACAGCAGGTGCAGGTCCAAACGTGCACGAATGTGATAACTCTCAGATAAATCAGTGACAAAGTCACAGAAAAATCACTTTGTTTAAATAAAAACACCGCAACATAACAGTACATCGCGCTCAATGAGATGAGCAAATATGACACCCATGCGCGCTCGTGCACTCAGCCGTAACCATCCACATTACGCGTGATCATCAAAGCTAATTAACCGTCTGGAACACCTACTGGGTGCAGAATAGCGACACAGCGATGCTGCTGCTGCGCAGCTCTCAGTTTATCATGCGTGTGTGGTTTCATGTGGTTGCCATGGTTTCCAGCGTGCGCCCTGAACTGATGGAGTTCAGTGAATGACGTGAGGGGACGCACCCGTATGCGTTCGTATAGAACAACACACTCTTTTCCACACTTTACGGCAGTTTTTAAAAAGTAGCGTCACTGGGTCTGCTGGACTTTGCTCTCGTGGCAGCAGACTGTGGTTAGACTGATGGTTTTGGCTTCGCTTGGCACCGGGCGTCCTGCGCGCGGTGCGTAATGCACCTGGTGGAAGCAACTTGGCGCTGATCAGAGCCCACTTTCTCTCTCCAAAGCTCTTTTTCAAAGATGAGCAGCGAGTCTTTCTGTGCGCATCATGGATTTCATCCTGTTTAGTTACAACTGAAAACCCGCTCCACAGAACAACTGGAACAGGCAGAATACACACAAACAGGTCATGTTGGTCACAATAATGGAGGGAACTGATGTCTCCGCCCACTTTCCATTTCATAAGTGACCCAAACAGTCAATTCAGACTCCAAATTAAGTGACTGATTGACAGCTGCTTGTCCCGCCTCCCCGTTTCGTGTTGTCTTTTGCGACACCCCGCGACGATCAGACGGTTGTCTGTCTGGTGCAATCCTTGTAGTGTGACCACTCGCGAGTAAAGCCAGGATCAAACTACACGACTTTTTCCGTCGTTCACGATGGTCATATGTCACATTAACAGAAATTGTGTCATAAAATCGTAAGGTGTCGTGTTACTCGCGAGTGGTCACACCACAAGGATTGCACCAGAGAGACAACCGTCTGATCGTCGCGGGGTGTCGCAAAAGACAACACGAAACGGGAGGCGGGACAAGCAGCTGTCAATCAGTCACTTGGTTTGGAGTCTCTGAATTGACTGTTGGGGTCACTTATGAAATGGAAAGTGGACGGAGACATCAGTTCCCTCCATTATTGTGACCAACATGACCTGTTTGTGTGTATTCTGCCTGTTCCAGTTGTTCTGTGGAGCGGGTTTTCAGTTGTAACTAAACAGGATTAAATCCATGATGCGCACAGAAAGACTCGCTGCTCATCTTTGAAAAACAGCTTTGAAAGAGAGAAACTGGGCTCCGATCGGCGCCGTTGCTTCCACCAGGTGCATCACGCACCGCGCGCAGGACGCCCAGTGCCAAGCGAAGCCAAAACTATCAGGCTGACCACAGTCTGCTGCCACGAGACCAAAGTCCAGCCGACCCAGTGACGCTACTTTTAAAAAAACTGCCATAAAGTGAAATAAAGTGTGTTGTTCTATACAAACGCATACGGGTGCGTCCTCACGTCATTCACTGAACTCCATCAGTTCAGAGCGCACGCTGGAAACCATGGCAACCACATGAAATCACACACGCATGATAAACTGAGAGCTGCGCAGTGCACAGCAGCATCGCTGTGTCTATTCTGCACCCAGTAGGTGTGTTCAGATGGTTAATTAGCTTTGATGATCACGCGTAAAGTGGATAGTTACGGCTGAGTGCACGAGCGCGCATGGGTGTCATATTTGCTCATCTCATTGAGCGCAATGTCTGTTATGTTGCGGTGTTTTTATTTAAACAAAGTGATTTTTCTGTGATTTTGTCATTGATTTATTTGAGAGCGTCACATTCGTGCACGTTTGGACCTGCTGTAAACTACTGTTGACTATTACTATTACTGATAACACACATATCGTGTGGTTATGTTTCGAGTTAATAAAGTAATGTTTTATTCAAGAGAGATACACCCTTTTGAATGTTCGTGGAGGTTTAACACTGTTGAAAATAAATTTGGCACACCCAGTCTTGCTTTTCTTTTCTTTTTTTTCTGGAGTAAACTGATGCCACAGCTCCATAAATCTCTCGGCTGCTCCACCGGAGCGGGACTGCGTCTCTCCTTCTTTCCTCCACTGTTGTTTGTGTACCTGCGACCTGAGCGTCACTCTGGTAGAGGCGAAAGACGCACTGTCCTCCTATTGGTCAATATGAAGGGACATGTCGTGGGACGTGTCACACTACACGGACAAAACCAAAAAATTCTGACACGCCAGTCTTTCTGCGTCGTGGTCGTGGAGCGTCGCAGATGCCAAATCGCCAATCGCTGATTGTGTCACATTACACGGAGCGAAGACACGACGTCCTGCGACCCGACGACGCAGAATCGTGCACGACAGTGAGCGACTGTCTGCGACGCCTCCGTCGGGCCAAAATCGGGCTGAATTCGTGTAGTTAAAGCCAGGATCAAACTACACGACTTTTTCCGTCGTTCACGATGGTCATATGTCACATTAACAGAAATTGTGTCATAAAATCGTACGGTGTCGTGTTACTCGCGAGTGGTCACACTACAAGGATTGCACCAGAGAGACAACCGTCTGATCGTCGCGGGGTGTCGCAAAAGACAACACGAAACGGGAGGCGGGACAAGCAGCTGTCAATCAGTCACTTGGTTTGGAGTCTCTGAATTGACTGTTGGGGTCACTTATGAAATGGAAAGTGGACGGAGACATCAGTCCCCTCCATTATTGTGACCAACATGACCTGTTTGTGTGTATTCTGCCTGTTCCAGTTGTTCTGTGGAGCGGGTTTTCAGTTGTAACTAAACAGGATTAAATCCATGATGCGCACAGAAAGACTCGCTGCTCATCTTTGAAAACCAGCTTTGAAAGAGAGAAACTGGGCTCCGATCGGCGCCGTTGCTTCCACCAGGTGCATCACGCACCGCGCGCAGGACGCCCAGTGCCAAGCGAAGCCAAAACTATCAGGCTGACCACAGTCTGCTGCCACGAGAGCAAAGTCCAGCCGACCCAGTGACGCTACTTTTAAAAAACTGGCATAAAGTGAAATAAAGTGTGTTGTTCTATACGAACGCATACGGGTGCGTCCTCACGTCATTCACTGAACTCCATCAGTTCAGAGCGCACGCTGGAAACCATGGCAACCACATGAAATCACACACGCATGATAAACTGAGAGCTGCGCAGTGCACAGCAGCATCGCTGTGTCTATATTCTGCACCCAGTAGGTGTGTTCAGATGGTTAATTAGCTTTGATGATCACGCGTAAAGTGGATAGTTATAGCTGAGTGCACGAGCGCGCATGGGTGTCATATTTGCTCATCTCATTGAGCGCGATGTCTGTTATGTTGCGGTGTTTTTATTTAAACAAAGTGATTTTTCTGTGATTTTGTCATTGATTTATTTGAGAGCGTCACATTCGTGCACGTTTGGACCTGCTGTAAACTACTGTTGACTATTACTATTACTGATAACACACATATCGTGTGGTTATGTTTCGAGTTAATAAAGTAATGTTTTATTCAAGAGAGATACACCCTTTTTAATGTTCGTGGAGGTTTAACACTGTTGAAAATAAATTTGGCACACCCAGTCTTGCTTTTCTTTTCTTTTTTTTCTGGAGTAAACTGATGCCACAGCTCCATAAATCTCTCGGCTGCTCCACCGGAGCGGGACTGCGTCTCTCCTTCTTTCCTCCACTGTTGTTTGTGTACCTGCGACCTGAGCGTCACTCTGGTAGAGGCGAAAGACGCACTGTCCTCCTATTGGTCAATATGAAGGGACATGTCGTGGGACGTGTCACACTACACGGACAAAACCAAAAAATTCTGACACGCCAGTCTTTCTGCGTCGTGGTCGTGGAGCGTCGCAGACGCCAAATCGCCAATCGCTGATTGTGTCACATTACACGGAGCGAAGACACGACGTCCTGCGACCCGACGACGCAGAATCGTGCACGACAGTGAGCGACTGTCTGCGACGCCTCCGTCGGGCCAAAATCGGGCTAAATTCGTGTAGTTTAGACCAGGCTTTACACGACACCGTACGATTTTAAGTTCATTTTAAGATTCTTTTATTTGTTTTTAAATCTTTAAATGGTTTGGCCCCTCCTTACCTCTCTGAGCTTCTTCACCCCTACACTCCTGCTCGGTGCCTCAGGTTAGTTGACCTGCTGCTCCTGGAGGTACCGAGGTCCAGACGGAAGCTCAGAGGAGACAAAGCTTTTTAAGTTGCTGCTCCAAAACTTTGGAACGAGCTCCCCTCCCCATTAGACAATCCTCATCACTGTCCATTTTTAAAACTCGTCTTAAAACCCATTTTTATTCTTTGGCTTTCAGCACAGCATGAGACTCTCTCTGTTTTGGTGTATCGTGGTTTGTTTTGGTTGCTGATTTTATTTGGTTTTATTACTTTTACTTATTTAATTCTTGTTCTATTTATTTCCTTTTATTAATTATTCTGTTGTTTTCAAAATGTTTTTAACTATCCGCTTGTTGTGTACAGCACTTTGTTCCAACTGCAGTTGTTTTAAAGGGCTCTATAAATAAAGTTGAGTTGAGTTGAGTTGAGTCCTTTGGAAGATGTTATGTTGAGTTGCCCTTCGGTGTTCCTCCAGTATAATAGCAGAGACGGGGCTGCCACTATATGGCTACGTTCACACTGCAGGTAAATGCGACCTGAATCCATCTTTTCTCTCAAATGTGACCCATATCCGATCTGCCTCTGACTGTGTGAACAGAGCAAGTCGCATTGAATCTGACATTTCTGGATCGGATTCAGGCCACTTTCAAATGTGGTATTAAATCGGATACATATCCGATCTGTGTGGAAGCGACTGCAGTCTGTACGGGCATGTCGCATTTTATCCGACCTCTTCTCTGAGATCGAGACGGACGTCCTCATTTCTGCACCAGATGAGACAGAAACGGAATGTAAACACTGGACTGAACAGTTAAATCGTATTTTTCTGGCTCTGATTGAACGTCAACTGGAAACTAATGAAAGTGTTGGGGGGAAACTTTTTTGTGGTCCAGCAACTCAGTGTGTGAAGGTGAGTGAGACGGTGTGCACGCGCGGGGGAAGCGCGTCGCTGTGGATGAGGCCAGAAGAGGAAAGGTGTGTGAAATGTGTCCGGCTTAGAAAGGCACGTTCACCGCAGCAGGTAGAGAGAAGAACCGCGGTGATAAATGTGCAGAATTAAAATAAAGCCGCTTCTCTCCAGCATAACGCCCCCCCCTCGCGCGCGCTCAGTAGGCTAATCAGCTGATCACTGTGATATGAGTTTATTTCCACCGCAGCTGAAGTGCTTGGTGACATCATATCTGTGAAGAGATATGATGTCCTCAGAACATCTGATCCGAAACAGCCCTATCCACTATCCTGCTCCGACGCTCACCACCCTCCTCTGCAGCTACACACTCCTACACATGTAGCAGCAACTGTTCAACACACAGATGTCATCACAGATGCGTTTGTCTTCTTCCTCCGTCGTCACAAAACCCGCTCATACATTTGCCGACTGCCGCCACAAATTGCTTTCAACGTGAGTCCGCAATGCCGGTAACCTCCATGTTTGTTTGCACTGGTTTCCATGACCACCGTTATGTGCGTGATGTCATTCATGTTTAACTGAGCATGCGTGTCACTTCAGAAGCATGAGCTGTTCATATTGCAGTCGGCGACAGGCCACATTTAGAAATGTAATGTGACACCCACACAAAAAGATCGGATCTGACAAAAAAAATCGTAATTGAGCATTAAGACCTGCACAGTGTGAACGTAGCCTATGAGACATTATCTGCAGCAAAACTCCTTGATTTCTGGCAACACTTCAAATAGAATGAACAAACAAACGAGTACATTTGTCATGTGAGTCCAGATTTAGCTTTCTAAATCTTGCTACCCAGACAACAACAAAAACACAATTTGTGAAACTCTGAACTCACAGGACAATAGTGCTCATTCGTTCGTTCATTCTACTTAAGCCATTGATGAAATCAAGGATTCTGCTGCAGTGCGCCTGTTATTTACAAGCAGGTTGGCGATTACAGCCGGGGACAGCCGAGTGAATAGCTTGTTAGCTAGTGAACAGCTGAGGAATCACGTTTCCAAATGTAATAATTTGCTCACCTCTAGGGATGGGTACCTTTCACATTTGAATTGATACGGTACCAACTTTCGATACCTGCGAATCGGTACCGGTACCAAACGGTACCAGTTTTCGGTACTTTTTCTGTGTGTTTATATTGCAATAACAGATTTATTTCTCATTCTCAACATAGAATTTTTCAATAATATATTAAAGCAAAATCCAGCTGTTTCTCTATGATGTCAGAGCGTCTGGTAACAGGGAAACTTAATGGCAAGGCAAGTTTTTTTATACAGCACATTGAATTTTCCTGTAGGCTACATGAAAAGTGCTTTAGATAAACCAAGCATTGCAGCGGGGTGTAAAAGAGAAAATGATTAAGAACAAAAAAGTACAAGTATGATTTTAAAATGATAAAAATTTAAAATATTTAAGATTAAAAAGAGAGCATAGAGCCGTGCAGATTTGAACTTTAGAGTAAAATCTATGTGTGAATGTAGCTGAGAACAGGTGGGTCTTTAACCTGGATTTAAACAAACTAAGTGTTTCAGCTGATCTGAGACTTTCTGGGAGTTTGTTCCAGACAAAATAATGATAATGACAGAATAATTTAATGAGAAAAAAGACGGAATATTCTTCGACACTAAACTGATTCTGTGGCGGCGTTTTGCGCAGGTCTGGAGGCTGTAATCCTGCTGCAGGGATCAGGTTACTAACTTGATGCAGACAGTTTCTGCCGTGCTGGTTAAACCAGACAAGCTGTTTCAGAGACGCAGACTCTTATTTATCAGATGGCAGTATGGTGGCTGGTGCACTCGCGTGCGGAAACTCCGCTGTGATGAAGAGTTTAATAAAGATGTGGGACGCGACAGAGGGAGGGAGGGAGAGACGTGACATGCGCGTCGCTCCAGAACTGGTTTACTGTCTTGGTTAATGCTAAACTCAGTAAATATTCACATCGTATTAAGTTGTTGAACGGCAGTTTGTGAACCTGCTGGTTATTATCTGCCCCCGATTACATCTGTTCAGCCGCCGAGGGAGAAGGGTCTATCTGCGGCTCGCAAGACAGGGGCGTGTCGTAGTGTGACGTTACTCGACGACACGCCCACCAGGCCAATGAGAGCACGGTAAAATCTAGCCCTACCCCTGACCCTTCCCCTTAACCTAACCAGACCCACCCACAATGCGACACGCCCACAATGCGACACGCCCACTGGGTTGCAAGCCGCAGATAGATACACTTGCGCCGAGGCGCTGACGGACTCCCCCCTCTTTTTTTCTGCGGGCTGCGGATGACGCGACTGGAACGGAGCTTTGAAAGAATATTGATGTTTTAGAGAAGTGAAGCACGAAAGCTTCTGACTGAACACGCGGCCGCTGCTGCTGATGTCATGCTGCGATGCAACGTTCACGTGCGGCACAGAAATAAACTCCTCCACTACCTCACATTAAAAATGGTGCATTTAGGTACCGAAACATGGTACCGTTTGATTTTACGTGAATCGGTACCCGGTAGTACCGACGGAGTTCGGTAGGTACCAATAAAAGTACCGATTTCGGTACCCAGCCCTACTCACCTCCAACTCCTGCGGTGTAAATCGTCCACACTGCAAACAGCAGAATATCTACTCTGTTGTAGATATTCAGCCAAACCCAACAATGCAAAATCACTCACAACTTGATGTTTTCTATATTCTAACAATGTCCTGCATCTGCTTAGACGTGAATAAATTAACGCTGTAACAGCAGAGTCCTCTACTCTGGAGGCTCATGTGGAATCAGTTTGTCCCGGCAGACAACTCCAATGCAACAAAGTGGCATTCGTGTATAAAGTGGCTAAACAAGTAGCGTCTCTTTGAGAAGTAAGACCATGATGTTTTAACCACTTCAATTTTAGGGATGTTTTTGCATCCTTTAACAGCATCTTTGTGCAGAAAATCTGTCCTAACCGGTTCCAAAACTTCCTCCAGGGGCCCGCTTTCATGTGTGTGCATGCAGACGTCCAGATCCTCCCCTGGACGTGTAACTGCAGCTCAGCCTGCAGCTAAAACACACACCGCGGCGATGTGTACACGCCAGAGTTCCGCGCGCTGTAAATGTGCACGCTTACGTCAATGTAAACTTTGAAGACATCTTTTAAGTTCAGAAATGCTCTCGGCACTCTGTATCAAGACCGGACAGACCTTCAGTCAGCAGGTTGGTTTAAGAGAATGCACACGAACAGATCAGCAGCACAGACACACAAACACACACACACACACACACACTGGCTGAGCAACATCAGCAGCACATAAAACAGGTGTAATCAAACGCGCAAAGTGCTGAAGAGGGTGGAATCTGTGACGTGCATGATAAAAAGGAGTCTTTGAGCGGCTAAAAGCCGACGTTGAAGACCACAGAAGAAGAAGAACAGAGAGGAAGAGGCCTTGGCCCGAGGCTTGTTAGTTTGTGTCTCTAACAGCAGTTTGTTTGAACCTCTGCGTGACTCTTTTCTTATTGACAGCTTCTCCCTTCATCACCCTGCCAGGCTGCAGGCCACAGGGAGGTGTGTGTGTGAGGGGGTGGGAGGGGGGCAGGGAGCTCCCAAGCAGGACAGGAGGGGGGTGTGGGATGGTTCGACACCTCCCCTCAGAGCTTGGACGCTGCTGGTAAAGCTGTATTGTTAGCTAGCACAGCTCCCTTTGTGCTGAAGCACGAATCCTTTAAAATGCTGCGTCTGCCTCCGACACACACACACACACACACACACACACCTCAGCAGAAACACACACTCGGCCCCCGTGGATACACACCCGTCACCTGGTGCTTGGAAACCAGCGGGTAAAGTGTGGAAGTCACACACCGAAGTGAAGTTCCACATGCTGCTGGTAACGGCATCAGCTGGGCCCAGAGGAGGCTCCCTCAGCTGCTCCACGTCCCGATCACACACACACACACACACACACACACACACACACAGTGATGCTGCACACTCTCAGAGGACGCCACCTGCCCCGCTGGCTGGGATGCGGTCATCAGTGGGGTCATGCATTGTTGTGTCCTCTGGGGGCAGCGCGGAGATGTTTGTGTTGGTCTCTGCTGACGACCAGTTACAGATGCTGGGAAGTTTTAGGGGAAAAAAACAGGATAAAGTGGGAATGTTGTCGGAAATCTTAAACTCAATGAGACATTTGAAAAGGTTTCTCAAACTGGGGGGGCGGGCAGACGGCCATCAGTCACAAACCAGATGTAATTTTAATCACAGAAGCCGGAAGAAAGACGGCAAAACATGGGTCAGGGAAAACAATACGACATCGCCATGACAACATATCAGGTGTGGACTGAAGTCTCTGTAACTGACAGACCACGTCTTCACATAGAGGCTGTTTATGTCGTTATGTGCAGCGGCTGTCGTCTGTCTGCCCGGTTTCACGCGAACGAAGCATGAAAAGTACGAGGGAGCTGCTGTGATATACAATTGTTACACAATGTCCCTTTAAAAGGACTAATGAACAAATGATAATGATGTAAAAGGAACCCCCCCCCAATGCAGTGCATTTTTTCATGTATCTCATGGTAAATGTTTGGGTGCATGTGATGGTGGTGATGGGATGGGAGGCCTTTACATTATAATTTCCAACTAAAAGGGGGCCCTGCAAAAAAGTTTGAGAACGACTGCATTTGATGAACTTTTTCCTGAAAGCTGGAAGAGTTTCAGAGACTGGAGACTTCGTTTTTATCACGACCGTTTTTGTGGGAGGTTCTTTTTGTCACTCAGAATCAGGAACATTGACATCATGTGACAGACGAGCTGGAGGAGAAGGATGAAGGGAAGCTGGTCATGGTTCCTGCGAGGGAACTGTCTCTAATCATAAAATATGTCTCTTCCAGGTGTTTTCCTGCACATTATATGTTCACTAACAGCATTCATGCAAATGTAATTTCAGAGGTGATAGCTACATGTTTTTCATAATAAATAATACATCCACAGAACATCTAAAGAGGTGCAGAATAAAAAGCATTAATTTTACCATAAAATGTTTTATATGGCATATAAATAAATTCATCAATTTTGATGGGTCTGAAAAGTAAATGTTTGCGTACCATATCAGCGTCAGGATTCTTCGCTGTTAGCATCAGCCCCGGAGCTGCTAGCTCAATTGCTCTGTGTAAGAATAGCATCTTCCTTGCCTTATTACTTAAATTCAAGCAGATTAAAAACAAAGCAGGATGAGGGTGGAGGTAGCAAAGAGGCTCAAAAGCCCCACGGAGGTAGCTGCTGTCCTCATGGACATGTAAGTTAAACATTTGTTAATGCTAATTAATGGTTAGCCGGTTCTGTAAGTTGTATGTAATTGACAGGTTCCTGCAGGGGAGGGGGGGGCGTTGCTAATGCTAATTGACAGGTTCCTACACATTGTAACAAATTATATTTCAGACTTTTTAAGACCACTTGGAATTTAATTTAATGTCCATTTCACGGCTTCACTGGCAAAAACACAGATCCCTCAACATTTACAACAGTGTTATCAAAAGATAGATTGAACAACTTTTGGCCATCATTGTCTCCGTCTGTCACTGGTACCCAGTTTGAAATTTTCTTCCAAAAGGTAAACAAGATGTTTACGCACGCACACAAACTTCAGGCTGACAGATGATAAATGTGCAGAGACCCTCCCTGATCTCTTCCTGATTGTTCTATCAAGATCTTTTTCACTGTCATTTTTTTAAGTGATCTGCCGGAGTGTAACAGAATTCAGGACCTACCATATGAGATTTAGGACTGCAACTGTCAAATTTAAGGACTTTTAAGTTGTTAAATGCAGATTTGTAAATTTAAGAGTTTCTAAGACCCTGCGGGAACCCTGATTGAGTGTTAGTGTACCACCTACTGGCGGGAGGAAGTAAACTTGGGCTGATGACACGTTTTTGACATTTTTTGCCATGTTTTATCAACCAAAACGTTCTTCATGATGATCTATGTAACAGAAACAAGCGCAGCTCCATAGATGAGTTATTAGAAAACATCGCTGCTTTTCAGCACATCTGACCAGACTGTGGCGCCGTGAGCCGAAACCGGCTGTGACATCTGCAAAAGCGTCTTCTTTGCTGCTTATTAAACATTAAAGTGGCTTCATTGTGGTTTTTAAGTTCCTTTTTTAGTTTTACAGACAAACAGTAACGACTCCACCTTCAAATTGTATTGACAGTTAATAGTTAAAAGCTTGTAAGTGCAGCGTTAGTTTATTTTAGGTTTCCTACAGATTCAGAATTTTATTTTGAAGAAGATAAAAAAGCAGGTCGGAGTCTGACTCACTGGGAAACAGTGCAGCGGTAGGAGCATCTGCTCTCGTCTCTCCTGTCTGCGTCTGTTTACTGGAGTTTCAGGCACCAACGTGTTGGAGACGTCTAACACAATGAAACTGTGAAATGTCCTCTGGAATATTCTTTTTCAACCATCGTTACTTCATCACATCGGTCATACAGCTACTGTACAGACAGACAGCTGCGGCTCAGTTATATGAGGACGTCTCCGGTCATCAGAACGCCTCCAGCTGCTTCCAAAGATGCATCCTTCCCCCCATCCTCATCCTTGTAAACGGGAACTATTTAAAACTCAACTGGAACCATGGAAGTTGTTATCTTCTCAATTTTAAAAGGCTAATTATTTACCACAGTTAGCCGTTAGCCCCGGAGGCCTAACGCAGGGAACGAGTGTCTCTGTCACGCCTGGCTCTGTCAAACAGGTGCAGCTCCTTATCAGTTGTGGGTCCTCTTGTGTTGTTCTGGTTCGCTCCTTACAGTTCTGGTTCCCTCAGTGTGGTCTTGCAGGCTTTTGGCTGAACCAGTGGAGCTGAGGGGCTGGAAACAGGCTGTAGGCAGCTGGGTACAGGTCTACTCCATTTCTAGCTTCTTTAATGTGTTTTCCCCAAATTCCTCAGCATTATTACACTTTTCTGAACTGGCTGATGATCCAGCACACAAACCAGTTCCAATCTAGCTGTTCTGGAGCATCTTTCATGTTTTCCATGACTTAAATTATACATGTAACTCAATGAGTAGAACCGCAACTCTGTTTGTCGCTGACGACACAACATGGTGGCTCGTTTCACAACTGAAAAGCTTTTAGCATTTAGCCGAGCCTCCTAAACATCTAATATTTACATAAATACACGTCTGATTAACTTCTTTCTGCACAGAACTACTTATTTTGTCTTGGTGTGTTGTTGTATGGCAAAGTTACTGGAAGTTAAGGTTGTTTCATCAGCACTTTGGGGTTCATTCACACCAGGATAGGCCGGGGACTCCGTCTGATTGGGCAGGGATTGCTGAAAAATGTCACACCTTTCTTTGCTTTGGTTTGCTTTTACACTGCAGTAACTGCAGTGGACCAAACCCGCCTGGTTAAACCGTCATAGTTGCAACAACTGCTCACTAGGGGGCGACTCTCACCAATACAACCACTGATCAATGATAAAGAAGCAGGAAGAAGAAGAAAACAAAAATCTTTCTGCTTCTTATTATTACTCCATCTCTGTCTACATATTATCCAGTTATTTCATTGTTGATTTGGCCTCGGCTGCTGTTTGCTTTTGTTTTTACTCTAACGACAATCTACCCCACATCTGTCTACTTCCTGTTCTAGATGCTTTATTGCGGTCAACAAATGTCACCTACAACAAATGTAGGTGCGCTGGATAGTTCCATAGTCCGTTTGCAAGTGAACCGAAACCCCCGGCTTTCGGGTGGACCAAGAATCCGCTTCTTAAGTTCGCACTTGGATGTGGTTGGTGTTCAGACTGCACCAAACTAAGCGGACCATCCGTGGAATCTGATCAACAATGAGGGTATAGATGCACCCGAAGATGAAGTAAAAGGTGGTTTAGTGATAAGAGAGATGGGCTTGGGGCTGGAGGGAACCGGGTTCAAGAGCCCTGACTGGCAGTGAAGGTCCTTAACCCCCAACTGCTCCCAAGTACCGTAATACAGCAGCCCGCTGCTCCCAATGTAGCTAAGGAGGGTTGAAGTAGGAAATAATTCTCCCAGTGAGTCAGTATAAATGTTTATTTATATACAGGAGCGTTTGCGAAAAAATGTGTGCCAGAAACATAAAGACAAAGGCAATCAAGTGATAAGTACACAAATATATACAAGTATAGAAGTATAGAGGTTCTAATTACAAGTGGTAATTAGTGTCCATATTGAGATCAAAGCAGACTTAGTCACCAGTATGAGAGGCACCTTCAAACACACAGAACATAGTCTTCCTCCCAGTTTTTCAGGAGGTGACTTTCATGTCGTAGAAAACTCTTAAAGTGCTCACCAGACACATCTGCGGGCCTGAGCTCCATCAGGTATGTTTAATACATAACAAAGTAGTTGAGTTTGACTGAAGACATTAACAGAAAAAAGTGGAAAACCAGCACTCACAAGGTTGGACTCCCACTTGGTCCTGGGCTCAGAGGTCAGGCAACTTTCCCCTTCCCCCCTCCGATGGCCTTATGGGATGTGTGTCAATTTTTAATAAGCAAGCACTTATAGAATGACGTTTCCCTGACTTGATTTTACTCCAGAGGAAAACTGTCAGCATGCAGCTGTGGAGTCAGAAAGTGATGGTAAAGGTCAGGAGACCCTGTTTGGCTCAGCTGATGCAAACATCTCCTCAACAAGCAGAAAGTTCTGAGTTGGTATAGATGTCCTTGATTTCCACGCACCTCACTTTGCTTTAAGCCTCACTCGTATGCAGCAAAACTACCTGGTTAAAGCTTGAGCCGTTGCATAGACCAGAGAGATACAGTTCCGCCCCCCCCAGGGCTGCTGTCTTGCATGTTTCCCTGCTCCAACACACCTGATTCAGTGAATGGATGAAAGCTGAACTCCCTAACAGGTGTGCACAGGTCTTAGATTGATCCGCTCATTTCGAGCAGGTGTGACGAAGTGGGGAAAATCTAACGGCTGCAGGACAGCAGGATGCTGCACTGTCACTTCCCCCACCACCACCAGAGGTCACAGAGTTGGACATGTGGATGCATCTGGTCATTCCTGCAAGACAACTCACCCATGCAGCTTTTATTGAGACCTACTGGCTTGAAGTTTTGACTTCAGCATTGTGACTGCTGTCGTTTTGGATTTTGCAGCCAGGAAATCTGCGAGCGCCGAACGTGGGGAGAATCTGAGCACATTATGTTTGTCCTCTGGAAAATCACACTGAAACTGCCCGTGTGTGTAAATACATAACTTTAAAGCCCCACTAATGACATTTGGCAGATCTTTTTAAGCTTTGGTGCCCTTTAAAGGTGTCATGACATCAAATTTCCCTTTTCTGGGGTTTTGGGGGTATAATCTGATCTGTTGTGCACTGATGAGGTCATGTGAATGTCATGAGTGAGAATCAAAGTTCCTGTTTATGGTCTGTCAGCTTTGTTTCTTTGTTCAGAAACGGTTGAATCAGACAGCAGCTTATCATTCTACGTAGTTTTATCATTCTATGTAATTCAGTTGCTCCAATAAGAGCACACTATCAAGCGAACAGTGTAGTACATATACAGGGAGTATGTACATATGCAGTAATGTCAACTACATGAACTAGTTTTTACTGATATGTCATCACTCCTTTAATGAAGGCTCATCCAGCATCATTTTTTAAAAGACTTTTTGCACATTCTGTTTTCTGAATTTGAGTGGCTCCCCTCAGACACACACTCGGTTGTCCAGGGTGCAGGACACAGAGGAGAAGGACTACCTTTATCCCCAGGGCTGTCCAGCTTCTCAACTCTGGTTGTTAACATTTAAATCTGAGTACAGGGGCTAAATGCACTGCACTCTACTACACTTGAATTTTTTTATTACTTTAAACCTGTTTTACTTATGTTCTAACATCTTAATTTTAATGTGTTTTAAATTTATAACTTGTATGTGTCTGCTTTGCATGGGGAGTGTGACTTAGTTGTATGTCTGCAACTTGTCTTATGTGTTTTATTTCTACAGTAAGCGACTTCTTTGCCTCTTTGAATTGCCCATGGGGACAAATAAAGTTGTTTGAATTAAATTGAATGTCTTCTTGCATTTCTTTGCTGAATCAGCTACAGCGTGCATCACAGCCGGTGTTATTGGTGTGTGACGCAGTGGTGTAAAGCGAAAGCAGCTGCAACCTGATGCTCTGGGACAGAAATAAAGCTTTGAAGTGAAGTTCAACCTCAGGACGCTGCAGGGGAACGAAGGGAATGTTCATTAATAATAGTTTAAATTGTTTTATTGTTTCTTATTCTTTATTTCAAATCCATTAATTACTTTCTGGAAGTAGCTTATTTTTCAAGGTGTATTTTGAGTCACTCAGTTGTAGCTACCGCGTCGTGGCCACTCAGGGAACTGCATTCCTCCTCAGCTTCCTGTTTTTCCAGATTTCCTTTGAATTGTACGTTCAGTTTGCACAATACTTCCTCTTTCTGAAGGTTCATTCTTGTCCAGCCATAAACAATGAACAAAACCAGGGTTCCCACGCATCCTGGAAAACCTGGAAAATGATTGAACATTTTTTCAGTCATGGAAAAAAACATGGAAAATGAGAAAATGAGTAAAACGTCTTGGAAAATGATTATTTCTCACGCTGCTTCATCTTTGCTTTGTCTTTACTTCGTCTCTGCTTCATCTTTGCTTCGTCTCTGCTTCGTCTTTACTTCGTCTCTGCTTCGTCTCTGCTTCGTCTCTGCTTCGTCTTTGCTTCGTCTCTGCTTCGTCTCTGCTTCGTCTTTGCTTCGTCTCTGCTTCGTCTCTGCTTCGTCTTTACTACGTCTCTGCTTCGTCTTTACTATGTCTCTGCTTCGTCTCTGCTTCGTCTTTGCTTCGTCTCTGCTTCGTCTCTGCTTCATCGCTGTACAAAATATAAGCTACAATAGGCTTTATGCACAGCTCCACTACCTTCTGAACCTTTGTTTGTCTTTCATGATTGGATGAACTGATTAATCCAGGTGTGTCTGATCTCAGCAAATGGTCAGACACACCTGGATCAATCAGTTTATTCAATCGTGAAAGACAGGAAACTAAAGGTGCAGCAAGTATTGGAGCTGTGCATAAAGCCCATTGTTGAACACTTCTCCAAAAGCTTGGGGTGGAATTTTTTAGTGTATGTTGTGATAACTTGACCCGTACTGTAGCAGCTGGAAAAGTACTAGAAAATAACTTCAAAGAAAAGAGTGGGAACCCTAAAACAACTCTTCTTCAGTTGGGCAGCATTGAGTCCTTGTCCATCTACAGACTCAGAAACCATCGCTTGACCTTGAGATTGATATTATTTTTAGAATCTGAGGATGTGTTAAAAGCAAAAACATTTGTAAAAGTTCTGGATGATTTTTTAAGTTGAACCAATCAGGGTGTCTGCAAACAGACGAAGATCAAAGCTGAAAGTGAGGACAGAAAACATCCTCAGTCGTGTAGAAGTGCAAACCTATTTTCTTTTTCTCTTGTGTGCATGTGGGGGTGCACGATGGTGCATCTGGTGTGAGGTGGACATTCTGCTGCTTTTGCATTTCAGCATGCTGCTGCTGTAGTTGCATGAGTGTGTATTTGAAGGGTAAATACGTGTACTGTTTATATCAGTGTGTGAGTGGAGGAGTCACATCAGCCTCATGATGGTATTTATGGGGAAAGTTTTCCTAAGTAAAAGAAATTAGGTAACTGGTTCATCAAAGACCGGAGTAAACATATAGATTTACCATTTTTGTGGGTTAAATGAAGTAAAATTGATGCAGTACAGTTGCACATCTCAGCTCCTGTTTTGCTGATTGTTTGTCTGTTTAAGTGTGTGAGACAATGAAATAGTGCATATGTGTTGAGCTGTAAATCCCCTCTGTTTGTCTGGTTTCCCCCTCATTAGTGCGAGAGAGTTAACGTTAGCACAAGTGTCCTGCGCTGGACCGTGAGATTAGTAATTAACGCCGAGTCTAACGAAGGGAGAAAAAACAACACCTCGACAAACTCCGACCATCAAGCAGCCAGACCTGCTGACGGAGACAAACTCATCCACTGACGCTCCCGAAGCAGCCTGCGGTGCAGACACACACACAGGCGGCGTGGAAATGCCCGTGTGTTTGTTTCAGGATGTTTAATTCATCTTTAGTGATGGGGGGGGGGTCTTGATGCCGACGTTTACTTCCATCTCCAGCTGACATGTTTTAATTTCAAAATTCAGTCACAATATCAGCTTTCGGGCCAATCGCATGCTTGGGCCCCTCAATCTCCCAGAACCTCGTCCTCCCTGACCAATCGCCTCTCAGCCCTTCACTGTCTGGCTTACAGAAATCCCAGAAATCCAAGTGGATGGTTAATGATGTCACAGGCTGATCCATTCCTGTGTCCGCTACGCTCCCACTCGAATCCCTCACAATTCCCATGTGCTCCGTGATAAGTCCCATCATGCCTTTCAGCTGACCCTCCTTGGCATCCTTATTCATTTGGGTCTGTCTCCTCTGAGCCCAGATTTGGGCGGAAGGGGGAGGGGCGGGTTTGGAAGGGTTAATGGGAAGCTAAGAGGCTGGAAATGAAGGAAGGAGGAGGAAACATTTAGCTCACCTGAAAAAAACAAGAAGTCTTCAATAGAAGCGTCAAAGGGAAGCAGGGGATGAACGCCATTTTCCACGGAGCCGTAAATCCTTTTACTGGTCCGGCTGGGATGCTGGAGAGGCCACGGAGGTTGGGATCTCTTATCTCTGGGATGTTTCATCTTTCTCTTTAGAGTCAGAGGTCTGAAACGTCATAAAAATAGAAGCAAAATCCTGGAGCGAGTTATTTTTTATTGACGTAATATTTTACACATTGAACAAAAATTCAGTTCTTAAAGTTTTTATAAGTTTATAGAAACGAATGAAGGAAAAACTGATTAATGTGCTTCTTTTGGTTTGTGGAAATGAAGGAATCGGCAGCTGATGAAATGTAACTAAAGAAGAAGACTCGACAGCCCCTAATAAAGCTCATCAGCATCAAATTTTTACAGTTTCAAGCTCCAGTTTGAAACCTCCACCAGATATGTTAATTTTAGCCCGTTATCTGACGACTTAATATTACTAGCAACCTGGCTGAAGGTGGTGGGAAAAATGATTTCACACCATGCATTAAATTTGCCCATTTGATATTTATTGCAAATCATAGTTAAATCATAACATTATAAACTAAGGTGGGCTGTGGAACTATTGCATCTGTAATGAAGTACCATGAATGGGGTGTGTGGTAAATGTGTGTGCAATGTTAGATTAAGATGCAAAACAACCTAAAGAGAAAAACTCTGTGTGGTGCTGAATGGCTTACCAAGCAGAGAGACAGAGAACAGGCCGGCACTGAGCAGTCTGGCCACTCCCCCTACAGGTGCAGCCATTCACCACTGATCAGTCAGTTAACCAAAACAAGAAAAAACATGGTGGGCCATCACGTATAATGGGGATGACTGG